>PVKS010012452.1:0-53676 GCA_004027875.1 Aplodontia rufa
CTAGATATTGCACAGAGAGAATTAGACATAGATTCCATCCATAAAGGGCTTATTGTCTTGGACTAGAATATTTCTCTTCTTCTCTCTGTATCATCCACACAAAAATTTAAGGCAATTTAAAGAGATCCACAAAAAGAGAATTGTAGCTCACCATTATTTTCAGGAATTATGAGTTGTATTAAACTTGTACATACACAAATGGCTTTGGATGTCTTAATGTAGTCATGTTTCTATTTTTGTGTGTTTTAAATGTATGGTGCACTTGTTGGCCAAAGTCATGTTTTATATTTTAGAAAGTTATATGTTAAGTTGAGATGAATATAGATTCTATTATATGTTTATGACAATCAATCAGTGGTTTAACAATTAAAAATAGGATGGAGGGGTTGGAGTGGTGGCTCAGCAGTTACAGTGCTTGCCTGGCATGCGCGAGTACAGTGGTTCAAACCCCATCACCCATATACAAAACTATGTGTCAGAGCAATGAAAGACATGTGAGAAATTAAATAAAAATTGATTTTTTTTGTCTCTGTCTTTCCCTCTTTCTCACTGTCCTTCTTGCTTAAAAAAAAGTAAGATAAACAAACTTAAAAAAATAGGACGGAAAGGTATAAGTGTTACAAAATGCTAGACAACTGAACATTAGTACTTTCTCTTTTTCATTAACTTATAAGCAAACCTGACCAAATCACATAATTGCTCAGCCTCAACTGTTTTCACCTCTGGAATCAAAAGGAACAAAAACAAACCTGTCTAAAGACATTGGACTGGTATATACAAATAACATGAGGCATTTATTTTAACAGAAATACTTAATTTTGTAAAGAGATTTCTATAATTTTTTGCAACATTATGAGGTAGTAAACTCACTGAGACCCCCATATTGTCTACTTATTCTGTTGAAGAAGGTTCCTAGCTTTCCCAGAGGAGTCAAACTGCATATGGGCATGAAGAAGATGGTGAAAACATTCATATGGAGAGCCAATGAATCAACTATTTTCATGGAAGATACCTGACAGAAACTGATCACAAATGTTCCATTTTCAATTTAGCATTATTATTACTTTTTTGTGTGTGTGGTGGAGATTGAATCCAGGGCCTTGCACATGTCAAGTACATACCCTACCCTGAGCTGTACCTCCAATTCCTAAATTTTAGTGTTTCTGAGGCCAATATATCAACCTAAAATAATGATTTACACAGAATGTGTCAACATGGATAACTTATGGGAAAGACAGGTCACAGAAATGTTTTTCGAATAGTGGTAGCCTGAAGTCATGAATTATCTTGTTTTCTTCCCTTCTTGTCAATAGGAGGGACTGGCAGGATGACTGGCAGGGTAGAAGTGAAGTTTACAGATTGAATAGTGTTTTACCTGAGGAGGTGGCATACATAGCATTAGCCTCAGTCTTAAATGAAATGAATACTCTAAATTTCACAAAGGAAAATGAGGGCCCTTACTCAGTAAAAGCTGGATTCCTTACAATGATCTGTCTGACTGTGTTCAACCTAGCTCTGCTGACTCTGACTTCTCTGCTCTCAACACATTCCAGTCACATGGGCCTCCTGAAGCTCCTTGAAATTTCTCCCTCAGAACTTGGCACTTGCCACTTCCCCTGCCTAGAGTCTCCCCATATTTACACAGGTCTGTTCTCTCACCCCTTAACAGATCTTTGTTCAAAGGTCATCTAGGCAGTGAGACCTTCACTGATAATACTCCTTATTCCCTTCTTTTCATTTCTTCCACTTGGATGCACATTACCATAGACCACACAAAAACTTATTTACTTCTTACTGTTTCTTTCTGTAATAGAATGTGAGTTCACAAGGGTAGAAATATTTTTGTTTATTGCAGAGGTTCAGAAGTTTTTCCTATAATGGGTAAGATAATAAATACTTTAGACTTTGTGAGTCATATAGTCTTTGCACAACTGTTCATCTCCCCGGCTACAAAGCGCCTGCAGACATAATGTAGGCACAAGGATATGAATGTGCACCAATGAAACTTTATTTAGAAAAAACAGGTGGTAGACCAGAGTTTGGTCTAAGACAAGATTTGATGAACCTTGGTCTAATGTGTTCATTGCTCTATCCTTACTGCCTACAGCTATGCCGGACAAACAACTGGTGCTCAATATTTGTCCTTGCTTTTGTACTGAAATAATAACAAAAAGAGAATTCAGTGTAGCTTTTTGAAAAGGCACAGACAAATGAGAAACTTGTGCTAATGAGGAAAACACTCTATTGTATTCAATATACACTTTTAGATAAATGTCAAGATCAAATCTGTGAGATTACTTATGTCTTAAGAGTTCTTTAGGATCTACTGATATTTTTGCTGTTATTTTTAATGCTGTGATAGAACACACACACACAACTTTGTACTCACAGTTATTTTTCTCAGAAGAATTAACAAATTCAGGTATGTAAAAAGAGTAACATAGCAAATGATTATTTTTCCACAGCATAGAAATAACAACTGGTAATAATTTGAAATATTTTATTCAAGTATTTTTTTAAATAAATAAAATGTTGTAGGTTAAATGGAAATCCTTTTTGACCAACTCTAGTCCTATTTCCCTTCTCTCTCCCTAGGGGTAACTACTGTCCTGAGTTTAATATTATCTTTCTGATTTCTGATTCATGATGTAATTTGAGAAGTATGTATGTATGTGTGTATGTGCATAATCTCAATGTTAAGTTTTTTTTAAGAGAGAGATGGACAGTGAGAGAGAGAATCAATTTTTATTGAGCTTTTCACATGGCTTTCTTTGCTCTGACAGTTGTGTAGGTGGTACTGGGGTTTGAACCCATGTACTCACGCATGCTGGGCAAGCGCCATAACTGCTGAGCCACCACTGCAGCCCCTCATATATCCTTGGGTATGTGTATGTGTGTATGTGTAGTTCATTATTTTTAACCATTTTTAATGCTGAATCTCATTGTGTATAGATAATATTTCCAAATGGAAATATTCCTAAGTACAAAAAATACAGATTTACAAAAATTGCAAAGCTATTTGTCATGTATAGGGCAAAGTGTTAACTATTTTTTGAGATTATGCATGCTGGATTCTAGTATTGCTCAAGTCTTTTACCCAATAAAACAATTAACAAGCTAAGGAATTCAGTTATTTAGCATCATTTTAATTTTCTCTGCTAAAAAAACCTTATCCTGTAAATGTCAATACAATTATTAACATGTGGCAAGAACTGCAATAGCATATTCACTTCCAACATTTTAATTTATCCAGCTGAATTTTAGAACACAGAATTGGGTATCATATGGGAGTTCTCTCTATTAGCACAATAAAAGCAAATTTTTAAATTTTTTTTATTGGTTCAACTTAGTCTTACATATTGGAGAGAATCATTATAAAAGCAAATATTTTTAAATGGAGTTTAAAATATAAACTGAGGGGCTGGGAACATAGCTCAGTGGCAGAGCACTTGAGTAGAATGCACCAAGTCCTGGGTTCAATCCCTAATACTGGGTGTGGGGGAGGAGGCCCTAAAATATAAACTGAGGAAGCTGAAATTAAATCTAGGTCACTAATCCAAAGTATCAGTTTCTCAGAGCTTTGAAATAGAGTTTATGTTTGAAAGAGGCTAGATATATGGTGACATACTTCATAAGATCAAAAAATGGAAGGAAAAAGAATGAAGAATCCTTATAAAGCATCTACAGTCTGCAAAAACATTTCAAAAAGTACTGTGCCATCCTGTTATAAATAATTGAGCGGTGATATGTGGCTTGTTTTACAAAATGGATCTGATGGCAAAGAGAAGAAATTCTCAAAACTCTTCTAGAATATCATTAGGATAACAAATAGATTTTTTGGGGGGGAGAGAGACCAATTATAATAAAATCTTATTTCTATCACTTTTTTAAATGGGAAAGTCCACCAAAGGGCACTTCATAGGATAGAGCTAACTGAGCCAGGAAGCAGGGCCACCAGTTGGCAGATAAGGTGCATTTGTGTTAGTGAGGAAAAGGGTTTCATTAGCTGTAGACCTGCATGGGGTCACAGTTGGTTAGTGGGACCCTGGTTAGTTGATTAAGCTCGATTTCAGTCCCCAGGTAGCTGTTTGCCAATCACACTTTAGAGTACAACCTGGACAACCGTGGTAGGGAACAACTACCGAAAAATCTCTGAGGTTCTAAAAGAAACACTAATTTTTTTTAATTGAGAAATTTATTTGTTGAACAATCATATAAGTTTTTAACAAAATATTGTATGAATATAGATTCTGTAGATTAGATTTACCCCCAAGAGTGGCCCTCCAATTACCCACCCTTATTCCTCCCCTCCCCAAAACATTTCTAAAAATGTATTAGTTTGTATAACAATACAACTTATCTGGATTTAACACGTGATAATAGACCTCCTTTCTCAATGGCCAGGGTCTAGTTACAGCCTCCACAGATGAGTGAAGACATTCGACCCTTGGTTCTCTGGGTTATGCTGATTTCACTCAGCATAATTTCATCCATAGCCATCCATTTACCTTCAAAGGCAGCAATATCATTGTTTCTAATTGCTGTGTAAAATTCCATGGTATATATGTACCACAGTTTTTGGATCCATTCTTCCAGTGAGGGACATCTGGGTTGTTTCCATAATTTTGCTATTGTAAATTGAGCTGCTATAAACATAGATATTGCTGTGTTGCTATAATGTGCTGATTCTAAATCCCCTGGAAAAATACTCAGGAGGGGAATAGCAGGATCATATGGTGAGCTCATTCCTAGTTTTTTGAGGATTCTCCACACTGCTTTCCAGAGGGGCTGTACCAGTCTGCAGCTCCACCAACACTGTGGTAGTGTGCCTATCTCTCCACAGCCCCTCCAGCATCTATTATTATTTATTTTCTTCATTTTTGCCATTCTGACTGGCGTGAGGTGATATCTTAATGTAGTTTTCATTTGCACTTCTCTGATTACTAATGATTTAGAGCACTTTCTCTTGTATTCATTGGCTTGATCAATGTCCTCTGTTGAGAAGTTTCTATTTAGCTCTTTGGCCCATTTATTAATTAGGTTGTTTGTGTTTTTGTAGTTGAGGTTTTTGAGGATTTTTGTAGATTCTGGATATGAGGCCCCTGTCAGAGGAACTGTAGCCCATGATTCTCTCCATTTCCGTGGGAAACCTCTTGACTCTTTTGATTGTTTAGTTGGCAGTGCAAAAGCTTTTTAGCTTTATGGCATCCTATTCACTGATTTTTTACTTTACTTCCTTCACTTTAGGAGACATGTTGAGAAAGTCTTTTCCTACTCCCAAATTATGAAGTGTTGGACCTAATTTGTTTTCCATCAGTTGCAAGGTAGCTGGTTTAATACCTAGCTCCTTGATCCATTTTTATTTGATTCTCGTGAAAGGAGAAAGATATGGGTCTAATTTCAACTTTCTGCAAGTGGATGACCAGTTTGTCCAGCACCATTTGTTGAAGAGGCTGTCTTTCCTCCATGTAATATTTTGCCCCCCTTTGTCAAAAATCAGATGTTTAAAGATTTGAGGGTTTGTTTCAGTATCTTCTATTCCATTCCATTGGTCTTCTTTCCTATCTTGATGCCAGTACCATGCTGTCTTTGTTATTATGGCTCTATAGTATAGTTTTAGATCTGGAATGGCAAAACCACTTGTTTTGTCTTTCTTGCTTAGTAATGTTTTGGCAATTCTTGGTTTTTTGTTGTTCCAAATGAATTTGAGAATTGCTTTTTCTATGTCTGTAAAGAACGACATAGGTATCTTTATAGGGATAGCATTACATCTATATAGAGCTTTCGGTAGAATGGCCATTTTTATTATATTAATTCTGCCTAACCAAGAGCATGTGACATCTTTCCATCTTCTTAGATCGTCTTGGATTTCATTCTTCAATGACAGATAATTTTCGTTGCAGAGATCTTTGATTTCCCTTGTAAGGTTAATTCCCAATTATTTTATTTTTTTCGAAGATAGTGTGAATGGGACTGATTTCCTGATTTCTTCATCAGTCCTATTATTATTAGTGTATAGAAAAACTATTGATTTATGTGTGTTGATCTTGTATCCTGCCACTTTGCTAAATCTGTTTATAAGTTCAAGCAGTTTACTGATGGAGTTTTTTGGATCTTCCAGATATAGGATCATGTCATCAGCAAAAAGGGAGAGTTTGACTTCCTCTTTTCCTATTTTCATCCCTTTGATTTCTTTCTCTTGCTTAATTGCTCCAGCTAGGGTCTCAAGAACAATATTGAATAAAAGTGGTGAGAGCAGACATCCTTGTCTTGTTCCTTATTTTAGTGGAAATGCTTTCAGCTTTTCTCTGTTTAGTATTATACTAGCTGAGAGTTTAGCATATATAGCCTTTACATAGTTCAGAAATGATCCTTTAAACCCTATCTTCTCTAGAGACACTTTTTCCATATTTTTAGTGCTAGAGAATTCCACTGTGTTCAAATACTAGAAGTTGATATTGTAAGTATGATGTAATAATTACCAATTATGAATGTTTGCCAAGTAATAGGCCCTATAAGGCTATTTAACATATATTTCCCCAATTGCTTTGGGCTTAGTATCATTAATATTATTTTGATTGTAAAATGGAAGAGTGGAGACCCAGAAAGGCTAGATAACTTTCCTGGGTCACTGAACCAGGGCTCACTCAGGAGTCTCCATGACTTCAGTATCCACTCACTTAGAGACTCCACATTGGTAAAGTTGTACAAAGGTTAACATATTAGTAAAACATTACATTCAAGGAACCAGAACATGCAAGGCACAAATCAGTGAAGCAGTGAATAGCCCTCCTTCCATTGGCAAGGTTTGTGGTTGCTCTGGCTTCACCAACACCTGTCTACCCATCATCCAGCATTCACTGGCACAAGTTGTAAGTCAAGGAAGAGAAGGAGACTAAAATGTGGCTGGGGGTATAGTTCAGTACTACAAGATGCTGTGCTTAGCATATGCAAGGTCCTGAGCTCAGTTCCCAGCAGGGTGAAAAAAGGAAGTCAAAGGGGTTAGAGGAGAATGAATCCAGGCAACCTCCAGAGTGAGCGGAGCCTGGCATACACATAGAGAACTCTTGTACCCACATCAGTGTGGTCTCTGACAATCCATTTTCATTGACACTGGTTAAACGTTTTTGTATATTCTATTTATTATTTCCCTTTTTTCTGAGGTGGGCAGGTTTCTGAGGATTGAACCCAAGGGTACTTAACACTGAGCCACATCTCCAGCCCTTTTTATTTTTTATTTTGAGATAGTGTCTTGCTAAGTTGCTTAGGACATCACTAAGTTATTGAGGCTGGCTTTGAACTTGCAATCCTTTCTGCCTCAGACTCCTGAGCCATTAGGATTACAAATATGTGCTACTGTACCCAGCTGTTTTTTTTTTTTTTTAAACTGACTGTAACCTTTGAAGTTGATTTCTGACCTGCTAATGGACTATGGCAAATGGCTTGGAAAATACAGCTAATATGGGAACAGAATTTGGCAATAGACTTAAGTTAGAACTTGATTTTACCTAGTGCTCTGTGACCCTACACAAAGTACTTTAAATTTCAGTGTCCTCATCTGAAATGTTGCGATTATAATTCTTAACAAAGAAGGGTGTTGTTAGTAATCAGGATAATACAGAATTGCTATTCATATTATATATGCTATTTATTGCCATAATATTGCATATACTATTAATTCCATTATAATTTTGCACCTACATTGAATAAGTGGTCTGAAATTTTGCAGTTTTGTGACTAAGTCAGCTTTAGCCATGCCAAAATTAGTTATATCCATTCTACCTAAAATAGAGAAGAGGGGAAAAAAAAAAAAAAGAAGAAGCCTGGCAGTATGAACTTAAATTCATCCGTAGAGTTAGTTATCTTCACAACTGTTCCCTGGATACCTTAACTGTGTCTTATTGTTTGCCTGTCTGTATGCCTGAATCTATCATATAATTGCCCTTTTCTGTTGAGCCCTAGGATGTTTTAGCTCTAAATGGTCATACAATAAATTATCTGCTTAAATCTTTTGTGTAAAGTGGGTCTTCAGATCTTAAAAAAAGAAGTCAGACTATTCTTCACACTTTACCTGTTCACTTTCATTTTATGTTCTTCTGTCTGGGGTGGAGAGGGATCCTGAAAGATGGAGGGAGGCAGTGACTTTCCTCTTACAATACTTTTTCAGAGATTCCATTTACAAAATCACTTTCAGCCCCATTGGTTGTCTTGCCCTATGTGTAGACTCCCAGAGAATTATTCTAGGTAGCTAGGAATAAAGTGGAACAGAGAGTGAAACATGCTCTTCTGACTTTAAATAGAACATGGCTGTCTGCATTCTAAGCCCTGTCAGCCCATATTGCATAGCTGAGAACTCACTGCGAATTTTATAGGTTAATTCTGAGAGTTGACCTGGTCAAGTGCCTTTTTCTCTTAATTACTACAAGATTAAACAATTTGAAAAAGCTAAACCAGTTAAAAAAGTAATTCCTTCTGCTGTTGATAAGAGTTGTTACTGCTTTAACTTACCTACAGTCAAGGTGACTCATTTCAGAGTTTCTCTGATTATGGTGAAGGACTACTGGTTTTTAAAATTTTCATTCTCTCAGGGACCGGTACTTTTATAAAATACAATGAAATTGAACTACTAGAAAAAAATGAAACAAAAATATACAGAGTATGAGTCCCAATGTTTATTATTGGGTTCAGCAGACATAAAATTATACTTTTAGAGGGAAAAAGGAAAAAATTGCAAAACCTGTAATCATTGTTGAGAGTGTGCATCTAGGCTAATAAAGTTCTTCATTTTATTTGTAACTTTTTATCATTTTGTAAAACCAATTAAAAAAACTTATGGGTGGAATAGTCATTCCCATATTAAATGCCTATATGCACTCTTTGAACAAACGAACACTGTTATATCTATATGTGAAGTTTTTAATGCAAAGAATGAGCTTGCTGCTTCTTGCTTGCAATCATTTCTAACCTAAAGCTGAATTCACAACAACTCTCATTGTAGGAAGCAACTAAAGTGTTTCATTGTTTTGTTTTAATGACATTCAAGATGGAAATAAGTTTAACAGTAGGTTGAAAGTTTTGAAGAAGAGATTTCAAACTAATTTCAGCAAGCTCAGAATATTCTTTATAACATTAATTTTAAAAAGTGGAGCAAATGGTGCTGTATTTTCAAAATTCATCTTCAATCCTTCGATAGTAGCCAGTTCCAGCAACTTACCCTATGCATTTTTTATTAAATTCAAATTATGTCCCAATGAAATAAATGAGTCTGGCTTCCTGGAATTTTCAAAGATAAATCTTCTCTTGCTGGAAGATTCAAAACATTCAACCAGATTTTTCACTGATATAGAATATCCTGATCATCACTTATTTCTTTGTTAATTATTGTAAAGCTATGAAATTATATTGTAACCTTCTTGAGAACCTTCAGTTTTTGCACTTTGATTTTTTTTCTGCCTATGAAAAACACATCACATTCTTCCTTCACGTGAAAGTATTGCTAATACTGAAAATACTAAATAGATCAGACACATAGGCAAGTTTGTCTGTCAAAGTATTTAAATTGCATTTTTAAAAGGTTAGAAAAGCTCTTTTCTTAATTTGAAGGAACAATGAGTTCATTCTGTACTTCTAACATTCTTGAAAAAGTTTCCACTTAATAACAATGGAACTTATAAGGAAATAATCATTGTTGTGATCATTTTCTACATAATCCCGCAAAATGTCAAATTTAACAATCTTTACAAATTCAGTTTTTAGTATGTCATTAAACCTACTGCTTAATTCAGTGGACATTTCCTTGTAGCAAGGCTTTCTTGATGAAGAAAGTGGTGTGCTACATTCTGGTGTAAACATCCATTAAGGTGGGTTACTGATCCAGAATGTTCTCCTATCACTGCAGCTGCACCATCAGAACAAATTCCTGTATAAGAACTGAACTCCAAACTATATTTGTTGACAATGTGATCCGTCATAGTTTTCTACAGTGCAGAGCTAGTTAGAGTTGTTGGCAAAGAAGCTAAAGGAAAAAATTCTTTAATATCACCAAAGAATTGCCACATGGATGTTGCTGGTGGATTCATCAAGATGCACTAAACACATTTTGCTACCTTTATTTGTTTCTAGTGTTGCTATTAGGTAGTTTTTGAGCATGTCAAGGAAAAGGAATCTTTGCTACATATTCACTCAGTATTTCTAAGCAAATATCTCTGAAGTCATTGATTACAGTTGCCTCAGAAAATTTGTTTTTTTTTTTTTTTTTTTTAGTCTCAGCAATCTAAAGAACTATTTTATAAGGCATCTCCAAAGCACAAATACTTACATTTGCAATATTGAACATTTTCTTTAATTGGTTTGTTAAATCAATGTTCATTCTTCCAAAAATCCCTTTGGTTTTGAATCTATTTATGTTTTGTGTGTAAATGTTGCTTACATTTTTATGGTTCAGTTGCTTCATTAGCCAGTACACAACTGCAAATAACATGTTGAGATTTTAATGAATTACCATCAAAAACTGAACTCAGTAGATGAGTGATTACATTTCCTAGTAAAACTCAAATCATCTGTTTCGGTCTTCATTTCTTTGGATTCACTTCTAAGACTTTCATTTAGTTTATTTCTACTATATTGAGATGTTGAAAAACTTAGTGAAACTTGTTTTGTCATTAAGTTAGGGTTAAAAATAATTTTTCTTTCTGTTGATTAAAAATGTAAAAAATAAAAAACTTAAAAAAACATGATCATATTTTCCAGGTTCTCACAGACTACAGCTTATGATTTCACTTCAAAAAAATGAATTCTGTCTCTCTCACTGTCCTTCTCTCTTAAAAAAAAAGCCACAAGTGATGTGGTGCTATGTTCCTGACCCATAGCAGCCATGACACTCCATGAGATCCACGCAGGATGCACCTTAGCCTATTGTACTAGGCAAGTCCATGATCACACACTGATTTCTACAGATACCAAATTGTTATGCAAGTCTGTAAACATATATCTTCACGTTATGTACTTAATACAGTCTATTAATAACACTATATTTGAACATGATTGCTCTACACTACATTGATGATTTAGAAACTCCTGTCTATTTACAGGGGATGATCCTCTCAATTCTTCCACTTCTTTTTAAATTTCTTTAACTAGGTGGACTAGTCGATATTATGCTTTAAAAGAAAGCAAACACAAGGCTAGCTATGAGGAAAACAGATAAGGAAGGGTCCATTTTTCTCTCCCCTTTTCCTGGTCCCCTCTTATCATCTCACAGATCTCACAGGGATTTGTAGGCATGGTTGCCCATGACCACTTTTTGCCATTGGTTGATTCTTCCCCCATCTAATTAATGGTGGTTTAGTTTATTGAAAATATCTCTAGGAATTGGTGATGCTGATATTTAGTAATAGAATCAAACTGAGGTTATTAAGTCATAGAATAAAATATTTTCTAAGCCTGTCATTTTAGTTTTTGAAAGGAAGCCTACAACATTTTCAAAATCTGATCATGAGCAATAGATCTGAGAAAGTTTTGTAGATTTTTTTCATCATCCGAATTGTACTCATACGAAAAGATATGCCTCAATATCAGACATGATGTGGCAAAGGAAAAAAATGAAAAGAGAAAAGAAACAAATTGTTTTTAAGAAAACTCATTATAGGTAATTAGATTTGAATTGGATAGCAAAATATAAAGGAAGAGTATGGAGGTACAACATGAGGGAAATAATTAGGAATCTTATAAATCTTCAGAATAAAGTATTAAAAATGAAAGCCCCATCCTTCTGAATGCTGTGGGGAATTCAGCTATTTAAATTTTTTTGGTTCCATTTTTCTTATATGAGAAATTATCTAATAAAAGTACATTAGACATACTCAATTCAAACAATTTTGACAAAATGAAAATGAAAGAGAATAGTGTACCCTTTTCAATATTAAATGAGAAGCATAACTTTTGAATTAGTAATTTTTATGCTATCCCCACTTTACTTTGAAAAGGTTTTTATCTCCATGACAACAACTGTGAAGGCATACACCATGTTCATTCTTCTCAGCTCCTAATGAAAAAGATGCTTAAGCCCACAGTAAGTTAGCAGCATAGTATACAAAAATTATAACTATAACCATAGGATTTATTGATAAAAAGATACAAGCAGGACTACTTATAAAGTAAACCAGTCCCTTGATATTTCCTAACTTGGGAAAGATACTTAATTAGCATGCTTCAGAAATTTTATATCATTTGAGAAAAAAATAAATGATGGTTTATAGATGTGTAGAGATATAAAATGGGAGAATTGCCAAAAGCAATAAAGATAAGAACAATTTAATTTTACCCTAATATCATTTATGTTATACCAACAAATCAGTTTTCCAAGTTAGAACTGTATTCTAGCAAAATGAATTCAGACAAATGGTGGATGACAGAATGCTCTTGTAAGATACACACTGGTAATTTATAAGACAAAAGTTGTGTGGAAAGAAAGGGTAAAATGAGCTGTCTACAGTTTCACCACTATTTCAAACAATCTAACAAAACTCTGACATTGTCATGATAGACCTTTTCTTCTTTCAATGCCCAACTTATCTTCTTTTTCTTTTAGCTCAGTTTCCTCAGCTTCATTTCTCTGCATTTACCTGACTGATTTGGGCTTGCCGTTCATGAAGAGAAAATGTAGTAGTTATAAATTCTATTGGCCTGAAAAAAATGAACAATCTTAAGAGTAATATCTCTTAGAAATAGCAAAAGTTTTTGTCAAGTATAGGCACTCTGAAAACTTTTTTTTCTGTGTGAGATGACTCTGCAATATGTTTTTCTTGCTACTTTGTCCCCAGAGTGGGTGCTCGTTGCCCTCTGTCCTTCTTATGTATCTTACACATAGAAGGGCTGACCCATATTTACATGGGAGCCTTGTACTTCAACATCCTCTGGGTACATATGGATTATTTACTATTGTTTCCATTGTCTGATCTTCAGCTTCTCTCTTCATTGATTTCCTTGTTTAGCTTTGTAAATGTTGTTTAAGTACGAAAAGAAATGTGGTCTTAAGCCATCTCTCTCTCTCCATACCTGAGCTTCTGACAATAAGAGCACAATCTTCTGACTTTCTCAATGCATACCACACTCCCAAGACCCATGAAAGGTCCCACAGCCTCTGTGCAGTGCAGCCCCTCCTGGACACCATGGCTCTTCCTCAGGGCCTCTCCTCCCTGAAAAGTTCACTTTCTTCTCACCTCCCAATCCACTATTTTAATTTCAATGTTCTGCCCTCTGGCTCTTTTCTTTCTCCAGACTGTACTTTGGTCACCCCATCCACTCTGATAGCTCTGATTGTCATTCATAAATTGATGACTCCCTAACAGTAAATTATGTCCCCTTTCTTAAGATATCCACCTAGATTTGAAGGGGCTGATGCTCTAGCAATCACAGGTCCCTTCTGCAGCTCTCATGTGGTAGGCTTTAAGCTGAATCATTTCTAAATGAAAGCTTTTCTCTACTGTTTTCTAGTTTGGTTAAAGGTACTGTAATCATTTTAGATTTTTCATGTCAAGAATCACTTTTGATACTGAAGTCCACTGCCTCTTAACCACTGCTCATTCATTTGTTCCCCTCAATGTCTGTATCATCTGGCCATTTCACTTGTTTTGTAAGTATCTTGAGTTTATCCTTTTACTGCTTTAGAGAGAAAAAGACAGAGACAGAGAATCAGTTTTATTTATATTTTCATCTTAGCTGTGTATGTGGTGCTGGAGTTTGAATCCAGGTCTTGTGCGTGCCATGCAAGCATTCCAACTGCCAAGTCACTGCTCCAGCTCCCCTTTATTGTTTATTTATTAGGCTGAAAGAATAGACCTATCACCTGCTCCAAAATAAAAAGACTCTCTGTCATTGTGAGGTTAGTATTATCAAAGTTATTTTCATCACTTGTGCTCAAAATCCATGGAGGCACCTGCCCTCCTGATGTTGAGGGCTGTTTTATCCCTCCTTGAGAGCAGGGGCAGTTGGTTCCAGGCTTAGATGGTGCTAGCTGTCCTGAATATTGACTGCTACTGGCTTCTACCTGCATGTTTCCCAGAGGATTGCCTTAGTCTACAAGGGGCTGTCATACCTGAAGATATTTACTAGGAAGTTATTGTATGTCTCTTACCTAGTGGGAGTTAGTTTGTTTCCTTACTTCAAGGTGGGACAAACTCCATGGTGCTCCAGATCACGCTTTGTATGATTAGGATTAGATAAGATTTCTCCTGAAACCATATTTTGCCTGTAATTTTCTCTTCCTTTTTTCCCCTTTATTATTGTACAGATTTATTCTGTAAATGATTTGTAGAAAAATTGCAAGAAAGTTCTACTTTTAGGCAAACTCAACCTAGACTAACTTCCATGTTACCTCACATAAAAGAAGCACTCAAATATTTCTTGAATAAATAAATGGGATCTCGGATATCCCAAAGGGAAGGTTTTTATTCAAATGGAGTCATTTTCCTCAATAAAGGTGATTTTCTTATTTTTTGACTTTTATTTTCTCCTAATTAGTTTTGTCTTTTCTTCTAAGTGTAGAGACTTTGGCTTGACTGGATTTTTAAGTCCCTTAAATGCCTTTGAAGATAAACTGGAAATATTGATTAAGTCAATGCACAAAGCTATGCAACTTTTTCTGCAAAATAACTGGAATACTGGGCAAAACACACAGCTAGTAGAAAGTATGAACACATGGCCTTAAATATTACACAAAGAAAAGTATTATTTTCTGTAATGATATCTCCCTCTTTTTATTATGCATTCTAGGGTTAGTTTTCTTAAGGTGACATCATTACTGAATAAAAATAAAATAGTATTATTTAATATTAATGTAAATAAATTCTGAGTATTTGTGTGCATTCTGAGTATACTTTTAGATTTTTTTTTTTTTTAAGCAGGGATTGAACCTAAGGGCACTTAGCCACTGAGTCATAGCCCCAGTCCTTTTTATTTTTCATTTTGAGATTGGGTCTTGCTAAAATGCTTAGGGCCTTACTAAATTTCTGAGGCTGGCTTTCAACTTGTGATCCTCCTGCCTCAGTTTCCCAAGCTACTGGAATTACAGATGTGCTTCACTGCATCCAGCTAGATATTCTTTAGTCATTCTTTTTCATAGCTCCATAGACACATTGTTACATCTCTCATGTAAGCTATATAATTAACAAGCTTTGTAAATGGCTAAGCTGAGCATTGTTTAGTGATTTTGGAACCACAAATGATAAATAAGACAATATATTCCTAGTGTTAACAGCATATATTTAATACTATTTTGAAATTAAAAATCATAGTGGATAACACACACACATACAAACATATATGAATAGAACATATTAAAATGTCCCATAAATATCAAATATATCCATAACTACTCATGACAAAAATCCAAGTGAAAAGTTTACTGGTTTTCAAGGAAAATGATGAAAAGTAGTTAAAAACTATTTCAGTATAATTCAATAACTACTTTGAATACTATTATGCCCAGAAACTATTAATTACATCATAAAGGGGAAACATTTCTAACTTTTCTTAGAATTATTTCATCATATTTATTTTGCAGTTGCTACTATCCCTTGGGAATTTTAATATATTAAGAAAACTAAGCTGCTATAAAACGAAACTTGCTTTGAGAATTCTGTGCTATGACCTAAGGTACCTTGCAACACTATGGAGTTTTACAAAGTTGAGGGCTTGGTTATTTATTGGAAACATAATTTGCTGACTTTCAAAGTCATTAGGCCATAAAAGTGTTTTCATGTTCCAAATGTTTTGCATTCTTGAAAACTTATATGTTTATGTTTCACAAATTGATTAATTTGAATTGTGAATTGTGAATAATTCTTGGCTTTGGCAGCCCCCACACATATATTCACTATCTCTAAAATGGATAAATAACTTTCTAGTTGACCTTTTCCATGGTAATTGCAGCGAATAGTTGCTAAGGTGTTCACTATGCTGCAGATACAGTTAAGATGCAGATGCAGGAGCGTTAGCAAGTCGCCACATGGGCAGAGTGCTTTCTCCTGTTCCTTCCTAGGAAGTGTTTCTGTGGCTAAGTGGGTAACATTGATAAGATGCTTTCACACACATCTGTCACCAGAGTGCATTAAAAGTGTTTCTGGCTCAAATCCATAATATACCTGAAAGCTAAGCTGTGATAAAACAGATAAATTTAGATTAGAATTTGAAGTGATTTGCCTGCAGTTATAAGTTCCTCCAGTCCCATAGATAGAAGAGAACAGCTCTGATCCACCCCTTTCCCCCCCGCCAGTTACCCACTAACCAGGGAATGCTGGTTCCCAAGGCTGATGTAGGATAAGCAGAGCCTGGAGACAGAACATGAACTTTCCAATGTGTGAGGACCCCAGAATGATCAACTGTACCTATTTATATTTGTCCTGTATATAACAGTATTAAGAAAAATAAAGTTGGTTTTAAGTCAGTGATTCGGTTAAATTCTCAAAATTCTCCATTTTAAAGATTTGTAAATATGGATTTTGATGTAGGACCACAAAATAGTGTTTCTTTCCTTTTTTTTTTTTTCTTTTTTAAAGAGAGAGGGACAGTGAGAGAGAGAGAATCAATTTTTATTTAGTTTTTTGCATGGCCTTCACTGCTCAGACACTTAGTTGTGTAAGTGGGTGCTGGGATTTGAACTCACTTACTTGCACATGCTGGGCAAGCGCCATAACTGCCAAGCTACTGCTCCAGCCCCAAAATACTGTTTCTTAATAAATAAAGAGAATAAATAGCCTTGGAGAATTGCTGAATTTTTCTGGACCTCAGTTACCTTATTTGGTGGACTGGAAGACACTACAGTTCCCTTTCAGCTCAAAAATGTGACAATTTGATGTTACTCAAAATAATCCCCCCCTCCCCCACACACACACCACAAGCCCATCCCACTGAAGCTTTCAGCCTTTCTGGGCCCAGTGATTGTCTCCCTATGAGATAATGTACTTCTTCCATAGCAGACAACAGCTCTTGGGCTCATGCACATAAATAAACAAGCCATTCAGAGTTTGTCTCCTATGAAAAATATGAAACACATCCTCCTTACTAATCCAAATAACAGAGATAATTTATAGCTATTTTGCCCCAGTACAAACTGTCACCTGGCCCTTTATTTTAATGAACGTAAGAACTTCAGCTCATTGTTTTCACTACCTATGTAAGTATTATTGGAATGAAACCATTGGTTACTATCTTTTATTTCATTCTTCTCTCATTGACAGTCTCTCCAAGGCATTTTTTTCTCTTCTGCTTTAAAGCACAGTGCAGAGACTGCTAATTAGAATGAAGTTCACCACAATGGACACTCACTAACTAGCCGTGATATTCAACTTTGTCTGAGACCTGTTCGCACAAAGTGTGCACTATGTCTTCTACTGTTTCTTTTCTACCTGATTTTAATTAGGCTGAGCTAAAAGTTGTCTCCCAACATCTTATTCTGTTGATTTATATTTCCCACCAGAAACAAAGGGAGGGGCAAAAGTAGAGGACTCTTATCCTTGTTCCTCAACCACACCCTTGCGACATTTGCTTGACATCTTCCCTGTGTTACTCATTGCTTCAGCAGCTATAGTTCATTCAGCTTTGCAAGCCATATTCTACTCAGGAGCTCTGCAAATAGGAATGCAGGGATAAAAGCAGATTTGTTCATTTTTATTCACAGTCTCATATTTGGTTTTATAAATTTAAGCAAGATGTTGGAGAAGTGATGCAGCTCTTGCTTGAGACCTGAACATGGTACACTATCTCTCAGTTATCAATCTAGAAATGTTAGGCAGGCTTAAAGATGACATCTATTATAAACTCTCAAAAAATAATCTCCATGCAGATATCCTGAGAAAATGTCTTAGAAAGTCAATGGAAAAAGATCATCTGCGTGCTAGGAAGTTTACAACACGTGCAGTAAATATGAATGACTGGTTGTAGAATGCAGAACCTCTAAGATTTCACCATTGGTATATTTACATATATAAATCCAAGCTAAAAAGATGCTTGTTTTCCTATATTTTTGTTCTACTTAGGACCTGAGTTGAAACTATTTTTAAATTTTCACTTTTATCTTCTTGATTGATAAAGTGTCTTCTTGGTACAGGAAAACCAGCCATAGCTCTAATGAGGGAGTAGAAATTATGGAAGCACTCACTACACATTTTAAAGGCCAACATCAGTTTTAATGCATAAAGAAGAAGACAACTTTATATTTCCCTTTCATTTTACATGAAACTAATCAAATACTCCCTGAAGCTTAAAATTCATTACTATTTGTGCTTTGTTCTGTAAGTCTCCTCCCCACAAATCAAGCCAGCGTAAGGATGTGCAATTGCAAACAATTTGTAGTTTCTACCAGGCTGTGAATCTACTTCATTGGTACTGTGAAGTCATTTGCATTGTTATGAGGTCAGCATCTTGGAATAAACTATCTTGAAGTAAGAAGAAACACTATTTTCTTTTTAACTGTACTGTGAGGCGGGTCTGACCTGCTCTTCTGGCTTGCTGTGTTCTATAAAGCTTCAATGAACATGGCTGGGCTATAGAGGCAGAATTTCCCTTGAAAAATATGGGGCTGGAGCGGTGGCTCAGGGGTTTCGGCGCTTGCCTGGCATGCATGAGGACCCAGGTTCAAACCCCAGCACCACATACACAACTAAGTGTTGGAGCAATGAAGGCCATGTGAAACACTAAATAAAGTTGTTTCTCTCTTTCTCTGTCTCTCTCACTGTCCCTCTCTCTTTAAAAAAAAAAAAAAAGAAAGAAAAATATACTAAGCCCCATGAAAACAAATCAGTTTAAGAAAAAATTTTGCTTGGATGAGGCAATATAATTTATTCATAAAACAAATCAAGGCCTCAGCTACTTCACAATGAGGATACTAACCTTCATCTTTTCTTCTTCAAGAGAAAGGAAATCATCTAGGTCACATTTGTAAGCTTTCATGTATACTTAATTTTGTTATCAAGCTGGATAAACTCTTGGCCTCATGAAGCTTCTGGGGCATTAAAACACGGCATGAGGGCTGGAGTGGTAGCTCAACGGTTACAGCGCTTGCCTGGTATGTACAAGGACACAGGTTCAAACCCCAGCACCACATACACAATGAAGTGTTGGAGCAATAAAAGTCACATGAAAAACTAAAAAAAAAAATGGATTCTCTTTCTCTCTCTCACTGTCTCTCTTTCTTAAAAAACAAAGAAAAAGAAAGACATGGCATGAACATCTAAATAAAGTAAGAAGTCAAGTAAAAGTTAAATAAAATAGGCTTAGTGAAGCAGTAGTGAAAACAGTAACTTTACCTTCAACAAATATTCTTGATCTATTATACGTTTTCTTTAATCAAGTCCTGATATTCTGATGCTGTATACTTGCCTTGCAGTCTACAAATATCTTCAGATCACTAAGCTGGTGTGAAAGCAATGATATACCTTGTGCCTAATTTGCATACTTCTTATAACAGCCCTATGGGGTGGGTATTATCATAATCTCCATTTTCTAAATAGGGAAACAGGCATAGAGAGGTGGCACAACTCACCCAAGATCACACCATTAATGAGTGGCAAAGCTGGGATTTAAATTCTGGCAGGTCTGACCCAGAGTCTGAGCTATGATCTCCACACTGAACCTCCTGTTGCTTCCGCTGCGAGAGGCAGGCACTGCTGGCCCTGTCCTGCCATACCCTGTGGGATCCCACCTCATCCAGAGAATAGGACCCGGTTATTCTGCCATCAAGCCTGGGCAAGTGCAGAGGGACAGCTTCTCATGGGTGGGGCTAGGTAGGTTCCTGTTCTCTGTGCAGGTTAGAATGCCACACAGGGTTTGCAGCAAGCATTTCAAGGGAAAGTAAAAGCTGCACCAAAGCATCGGCATGGAAAGAAGACAGTAAAGGGAATGGTTGCCTAGAGGGCAAAAAGGATAGGCAAAGACAGAGAGGAAAATCCAAGAGCGGGAGTGAGAGGGACAAGGCCTAAGTTAAAAGAAATTTAATTGGATTTCTCATGGAAGACGAAGGTTCCCCTCTGAGTTGATTCCCCCATACTCCCTCCCTCCTGTCTCCTTGATATCCTTCATATTCCCTATCCCCACTCTGCCCCCCTGGCTTACAAGGGGAGACATGGAGGAACCATGGGGAACCCACAGGGGGAAACCATGGAATGGCATCAGCCTTGGCTTGCTCTGTCATTATACATTTGTTCTTGATTGTTTGATAATGATTCCCTCCTAATTGTAAGACCATATTTAATGAATAAAAAACGTAAAAATGTAAAAAGGGGAAAAAAAGAAAATTAAAATAAAATGTCTGTTCAGGATTATAATTAGGATCCAGTAACGATGCAAGAGTGAGGTGCCATCTTGGTGCAGTCACACAAAGAAACTAGCTGATTCATCTACAATTTTTCTTTCTCAGAGACCTACACTGATTTTTTTTTTTTAAGAGAGAAGGACAGTGAGAGAGAGAGAGACAGAGAGAATCTATTTTTATTGAGTTTTTCACATGGCTCTTGCCGCTCCGACACTTAGTTGTGTACATGGTTGCTGGGATTTGAACTCCTGTACTCAAGGATGCAAGGCAAGCGCCGTAACCATCGAGGCACCGCTCCAGCCCCCTACACTGATTTCTTTTAAAAAGACCAAGATAAATTTTATAACTAATCTTGAGATTATTCAGAGGTGAGTTAAACAGAACTATAAAGGAAAAATCCAAGATTATATTAAAATAACTTTATTTTCTTATTTTGGGAGATTCTGTTAGGAATATTAAGAAATCTTGAAGGATTCTACTTCTCAGAGAGAATTTTTTTTATAAATGCCAGTTCTTTTGAGATGTTGCACATTAACATCAATGAATATGCTCAGCTGCCTGAAATATTCCACTTTTCAATAGGATAGTCCTCTGGGTTTCTATGTAGTTCCTGCCCCTACCCCTCCACCAAATTACCCATTGCTGCTTCTTTCTCCTCACAATTTACCCTCCCCTTTCAACAATTTAACTTTGTTACAACTTTTCTTTTTTTTCCAGTACCCTTTCTGTTATTTGAGAAAAACTTACCTCTCAACTGGTACCAATTCCAGTTACTTCTCTTATCTAACAACTCTCTGCTGACTTGTTTCTGAATTTTAATCTGCTGAACCCTCCACAAATCTTGGGACTCTCTTTGAATTTCTCACCCCTGCTCTACCCTGGTTCCCTCCCAGGCCTCTTCTGTCCTCACCATGAACTAAACACCCTCTATGCTCTTAGTGGGTAGAATCCCATGCTGCTCTCTGACACACTCTCAGCTGTAGTGTGAGGTCAATATTTCATGTTAGTTGAATTGTAAAAATTGTTTTGATCCATAAAGTATGTAAGAATTAAATATGTGCCAGCAAAGGTTTCACTTGAAGGGCTTCAAGATATTAAAGTATTTAATGTCATATAAAACATTCAAAAAAGAAAATTAGGTTAAGAAAAAAATGTATGTATCTCAGATATATAGATTGGCATAAAACATTGCTGAAGAGCAGTTTTAGAAGAACATTACTTCTACATTTTATTAAAATTTACAGTTTACATGCTAAGATTTATTTAGCATCTTGAAAGACAATGAAAAGAATAAAATCAACTAATAAAAATTTCAAAGAGAATTCTGGTGTGGTACCTTTAAAATACTGTTCCTATTGTGCTCATTGAAAAATTTACACAAAAAGTTATAGAGAAAAAGAAATTCATCTGTTAGATTCCTATGTCTTAATAAAAATAATATTAGTAACATTAACATATTTATATAATGTTGGTTATTTTTCAAAGTGTAGAGCAATAAGTAATATCTATTTAATCACTGAGGGAAATCAAGATGTTTATGATCTGTCTAAAGTTAAATGTTGTTTTTATAGACAATATTTCTAGAAGTAAAATACACAGGACCTGTCACATATTTTATATTTCATTGAAATAACCTTAATGATAATAAATCCCTGGTTAACATCAGTAATCAAAATATAAGAGTCTCGTTGACAGTGTCAATAATTTTTTTAAATTCATAATTGTTTTTCTAATTATGGTATTCTATTACAATTTTCAATGGAATGGAAAAATTAAATTCATCTTGGCTCTCAAAAGGTATATATGAATATATATATATATATACACACACATGCACTCATATACATACAAATATATGTATGTGTCTAGGAAGGCTGAATGTCACCTAGTCCTGGAACAGAAAAGAAATGGCAACACTGATGAGTGTCACCATTATGTTTAGATGACCATTTATGTCACCTAAACATAAGTATGTTATGAATATTCATTTCTTAAATTAATTTGCTTCTTATTCAAGTAGCTTATAAAATGAAACAAATCACTAAGCATAGTTGAAAATCATTTGTAAATGTGCATAATGTCAGTAATACCTGTTCTAGCTACTTCCTTTGATAAATATGACATTTGAGAGCAGTAGCAATAATGGAAAACTATACCTAATAGTGACTATAAAACTCTATTACATTCTTTAGTTTCTGACACTGCTACTCTTGATAGAAAATGAGTGTAATATAAATTTTTCTGGATTATACATATTTATAAATGGAGTAAATTTGCATCAAATAGTGATTGAGCTTTACAATTCAAATAATTGCCTCCATAATTATCACGGAAAATACATAAGCTTAATATATTCTTTAACCTATCTTCTTCTGAAATGCAAGTGTTGATAGGGCACAATTTCAATTTGAATCATATTATTTTTAAAAAGCCTCATTTGAATATATTTTCATTTTAGCTAGTATTTGACATGTCTCTCTTAATTATCTAACAAACCAAATTAAGAAATGTGGGTGGGAAGGAGGTAGAGTTCAAGTGTGTTGTACATGACTTGATTACATCAATGGTAGAAAAGAGGGAAGGCCATACAGATGCTACACAGGGTTGTCAGGCCTGTAATGGGTAGGATTTATTAATGATGTGAAGGAAGACATAAGGTGGGCTTGTCCAGTTCTAAGGTGACACAGAGTGGGAGCTATTTCACTGGAAAACAGGAAGCAAATTCTTAACAACACCACTACAAAAGAACTCCCAGGTGATAAAACGGTATAAAGAACAAATTCCAGAAGATGAAATATAACAGCAAGAAGGATCAGTTCCTACTTTGTAATTCAAAAAGCAATTACACTACACAACATGATGAGGGAATATCTGACTTTTAGAAGTTTTCATCAGGGGTGGAGTGGTGGCTCAGTGGTTACGGTGCTTTCCTGACGTGTATGAGGACCCAGGTTTGAATCCTAGCACCACATATATAACTAAGTTTCAGAGCAATGATAACCAGATGAAAAACTAAATAAAATTGTTTCTCTCCTCTTTTTCTAATGTTTTCATCAAAGCAAAAGAGGGGGACATTTAGCCCACCATGTGCAGTGCCAGTCAGTGGTGCAATGCCAGGCAAAGGACTGGCTCAATCCTAGGTTGGAATAGAAGAAGTGTCCTAAATTTTACTCTGCCCTAAATGAAACCATAAGTATCCCATTCCTGACATTTTGGGGTCAGTGAGTGTTTCTTGGCAACAGTATCAGCCTGTAGGGAATCAAGAATCCATGGGATGGAGTGGTGGCTCAGTGGTTACAACGCTTGCCTACCATGCACGAAGTTGTGAGTTCAAACCCCAGCAGCACGTACACAACAAAGTCTTGGAGGAACAGAAGTCATATGAAAAACTAGATAAAAATGGTTTCTCTCTTTCTCTATCACTGTCCCCTCTTTCCTTAAAAAAAAAAAATCCACATGGTAAGAGAAAGGAAACTTTGTCCCTAAACGAAAGATAAACCTGGATAAAATATAGCATTAGCCCTCAAATATTTGAAGGACCCTGAAGTACTTGAGGAAGCAGACTCTTTACAAGAGGACAGAACTGGGGATAGTAAATGAGAAAGACTTTAAAATGGATTTGGGGTTAATACACTGGGACAGTAAAAGAAAACATGGGATACAGAGTTAGAAGCCCAAGTTTAAGCAAGCCATCTAAACTAAGTTACAGAATCCTCATCTCTAAGGTTACTGAAGTCAACAGTACCTGTTCTATTTAGCACAAAGACTTTCATAAATAATCAAATGAGAAAGTGTATGAAAATTTTCTGAAATTTCAAAATGATTTGAAAATAGGAATAACAACAGTAAGCCACAATAATGGGGTACCAGTGTCCACGTGCGGCTCCCCAGCTGCGGCAACACAGTAGAGCCTCTTTTACTGGAGGATGAGGAAACTGGACTAAATGGAAGGTCATTGCCAAATTTCCAATTGCAATTAAATTATTCATGTGCTATCTATTTTATCTCAGTTAAAGGCAATGAATAGTAATGAAAGGAGAATTACAAAGAGTTACTAATATCGGTAATTTTTCAATTTGGCTAAACAATGTGGTCAATAGCCACAAATTTTATATAATTCATGAATGGGCTGGATTTCCACAATGACATTCATTAACTTAACTCAGAAACAGAAAAAATAATTGAAGTGCTCTAGATCAAATTGGAACTATTTCATTTTATCCAAATAATGATCTTTATACTTGTGGTGCCAATCTTGAAAAAATATAGAATTTCTGAAGTAAAACCTCTGTCAAAATCTCTAATCTTAAATTTCAGCCTTTGGATAGTTGATACTGTCTTTATGCCCATATGCTTGCTATATTTTGGTTTTATTTTTTATATTTTTTTCATGTGCAGAAATAACTATCCCTTGAGTTAGCAGTGCCTATCAGCTGATTCAAGTGTACTTACCCTTTGACCTTCTTTTCCAGGTGGACCTTGAGGGCCTTGCATCCCTATGGAACTCTGTGAGGAAAAATGGACACATGTTAGTGCAATTTCAAGAACACCTGTCTCACAAAGAATGTTGTGAAAATGAACACACATTTCATTCATTAAACCAAAAGTCTTCAGTGATTTGAGGCCTTCTAAGGTTAAGCTATGTAATGTATTAATAATGATGAGGGGCTGGAGCGGAGGCTCAGCCGTTGCAGCGCTTGCCTGGCAGGTGCTAAGATGCAGGTTTAAATCCCAGCACCACGTACACAACGAAGTCTCAGAGCAACGAAAGCCATGTGAAAAACTAAATAAAACTGATTCTCTCTCTCTTTCACTGTACCTATCTTAAAAAAACAAAAAAAGTAATGATGAATTGCCCTTCATTGGCTGGTTTATCTTTGTAGCTAACTCTAGAAAATAAAAGGCAGTTCCAGACCAGGACTGAGATGAAACATTCACTCGCAGTTAAGACATCCCATACAATTGGAACTATGTTTCACCAAATGACCATAAATAGAAGGTAACAATATATTGTAAGAGGCAAAAACAAAACAACAAAACCCAACAACAATCATTTTTACATATTTAAGCTTTATGGTTTTGTATCTTTTAAGAAACCACATGACTACACCATTGGCTTCAAACATATGTCGAAATATAATATTTAACTTTTAGTATCATAGACATTATTTAATGCTTCTCATAATATTGTCAAGTGATAGGAAATAAAGAGTAATTTTTTCCAGATCATAAAAACATCCCAGGAAATCCAAGGTATTGTTAATATGGAAGTAAAGCCTCTTGATTTTTACACATATATTTTCTGTTACACAGGAATTACTATTCAACATGAAACTCAAAATGATGTTGCGATTTTTAAAATTTCCAGCAGTTATTACTCCTTCTCAGTCTTTCCTATACCTTCCTCCTTTTTTAAACCTGCAAGTGTGGTTTAAATATGGGTGATTTTAGGTTCATTTTCCTCTCAGTTCATATTTTCTTGCTATGATCTCATACATTTGTGGGCTTCAAATTCTCTAGACCAATGATTACTATATTTATAGTCTTTTTTTATCCTCTGGGCTGCATGCAAGTCCAATCTGCAGCTGCCTTCTTGACATACCCACTAGGTTATCTCACAGGCATCTGAAATTTAGCATATTGAGCACCAAACACAGAACCCTCGGTCCAAAACTGAATTCTATGCCAGCATTTCCTGCATCAATAAATCCATATGACACCCTCCTACCATTCTCCTCCTAGAAATTTAGAACTCACAAATTATCTCTCATTTTTTTTATTCAATAAACATGGTCTTACAATTAGGAGGGGCTCAACATCAAACAATCAAGAACAACAGTGTAACTAAGCAAGAAAGATGAAACAGGTGGTTTTGCCATTCCAGATCTAAAACTATACTATAGAGCCATAATAACAAAGACAGCATGGTACTGGCATCAAGATAGGAAAGAAGACCAATGGAATAGAATAGAAGACCGTGAAACAAACCCTCAAATCTTTAAACATCTGATTTTTGACAAAGGGGGGCAAAATATTACATGGAGAAGTGACAGCCTCTTCAACAAATGGTGCTGGACAAACTGGTCATCCACTTGCAGAAAGTTGAAATTAGACCCATATCTTTCTCCTTGCACAAGAATCAAATCAAAATGGATCAAGGAGCTAGGAATTAAATCAGCTACCTTGCAACTGACAGAAGACAAATTAGGTCCAATACTTCAGCATTTGGGAGTAGGCAAAGACTTTCTCAACATGTCTCCAAAGTGAAGGAAGTAAAGTAAAAAATCAGTGAATAGGATGCCATAAAGCTAAAAAGCTTTTGTACTGCCAAGGAAACAATCAAAAGAGTCAAGAGGTTTCCTACGGAAATGGAGAGAATCATGGGCTATGATTCCTCTGACAAGGGGCTCTTATCCAGAATCTACAAAATCCTCAAAAATCTCAACTACAAAAACACTAACAGCCCAATTAATAAATGGGCCAGAGAGCTAAATAGAAACTTCTCAACAGAGGCCATTGATCAAGCCAATGAATACATGAGAAAGTGCTCTAAATCTCTAGTAATCAGAGAAATTCAAATGAAAACCACATTAAGATATCACCTTACACCAGTCAGAATGGCAAAGATGAAGAAAATAATAAAATAATAGATGCTGGAGGGGCTGTCGAGAGACAGGCACACTAACACACTGTTGGTGGAGCTGCAGACTGGTACAGCCCCTCTGGAAAGCAGTGTGGAGAATCCTCAAAAAACTAGGGATGAGCCCACCATAGGACCCTGTTATTCCACTCCTGGGAATCTTTCCAGGGGATTCAGAAGCAGCACATTACAGTGACACAGCAGTATCTATGTTCATAGCAGCTCAATTTACTATTGCTAGACTATGGAAACAACCCAGATGTCCCTCACTGGATGAATGCATCCAAAAACTGGTACATTTATAACATGGAATTTTACACAGCAATTAGAAACAATGATATTACAGCATTTGAAGGTAAATGGATGGCTATGGAAGAAATTATGCTGAGTAAAATCAGCTTAACCCAGAGAACTAATGGTAGATTGTCTCCACTCATCTGTAGAGGTTGGGACTAGACCCTGGCCAGTGAGAAAGTTGGTCTATTATCATGTGTTAAATCCAGATGTAATGGTATACAACATAATCCTTTTTTAGAGCTATTGTGGGAAGGGGAAGGGAGGGATAAGGGTGGGTAATTAGGGGGGCACTCCTGGGGGTAATTGTAATATCCAGAATCTATACACATTTTATATTATCTTGTTAAAAACTTGTGTTTGTTCAAAAATAAAATATATATATATGCAAATATATGTATATATAAATTAAATAAAATCTATAACATGTATATGTTAAAAAAAAGAACAACAGTGCAAAGACAGAACAAGCCAACACTGGTGCCAGACCATGGTTTCCCCACTTTGGGTTCCTCCTGATTCCATGTTTCCCTGTACTTAAGCCCCAAGTTAACTGGACTTCTCGTGGAAGTTGGAGGTTCCCCCTGGATTAGATTCACCCATATTACCTCCCTCTGGTCACCTTTATGTCCTTCCTATTCCCTTCACCCCTCCCTACCCCCTTCTAACATCCCCCAGGAATCTGAGCATAGTTTCCCATGATCATATAAGAATTCATACATGTTGAGGTCATTGTTAGGTTAGCCATCTAACGAACTGTTTCCGCTTATATTCAAGCTTCCACAAATGAGAGAAAACATTTGGCCCTTGAGTCTCTGAATGTGGGATACTTCACTTAGCAAAATTTTCTCCATCTCCATCCATTTGGTGGCAAATGCCATAATATCATTTTCTCTAAAAGCCGAGTAGTATTCCATTGTATATATGCACCACAGTTTTTTGATCCATTCATCAAGTGAGGGGCATCAAATTCTCATGTGCAGATACCAAGTCTGGCTGATTTTATTTTTTTAAGAGAGAAAGGTAGTGGAGAGAAAGAAACAATTTTATTTATTTTTCATCTGATTTTTGTTTTTCCTCTACTTAGTTGTATATGTGGTGCTGGGGTTTGAAACTGGATCCTTGTGCATGCCAGGCAAGCACTCTGCTGCTGAGCCACCACTCCAGCCCAAAGTCTGGTTGATTTTTACCTTCAAAGTATATTTGGATCCATAGCTCTCCATTCTTATTGTTTCTGTTGTCACATTTGCTCATCTGAAGAGCTTGTGGGTCGACTCTACATCACAGTCAAAGTGGTCTTAAGGAAACCCTGCTTCACCTTCCCTGACTCTTCACATGCACTGCCCATTACGGCCTGAGAGAGCCTGTACGTGTTCTTTAAATGTTTATCACAAATTTGCTTATATGACTGTTCATATAATGATTTGCTTCTCTTCTCAGGCTCCAAGCCATAATAGGTAGAATCTGTGTCTTATAAATCACAGTTAAGCTTGTTAATAGCTGAATGAAAACAATCCACATTGGGGAATCAGTGCACTCTAATAAAAGCTTTTTGGGTAAAGACCTCAAAGAATCCCCAAATAATTATAATCAAACCTCTCTTTTATTAAATGCCTTAAATGGTTTAGAATAAGTAAAAACTCTAATAGTACTTACTCAAATAAACTGAATTCACTCTAATTCCAGAGGAAACATTATCTCATTACCAATTTTAAAAATAATTAGGATTCTTTTCATAAGAAAGATTGAAATCAGGGCCCCATACATGCTAAGCACTTGCTCTGCCAATAAGCTGCACTTCCAGTCCCTGAGGATTCACTTTTATGATATGGCCTTTTTCTTTAAAAGTCATGGCTATGTTTAAATTAAAGCACCAGATGTATTTGTGATGACCCATAACTATTTATTATGTATATATTCATATTTAAGGTTTTTACAGAAACTAAATGCCATACATGTATAATTTTACATATTTACTCTAGAGAAAGTGATAGACAAATTTAAATTTTTCATTTGGAGAGCTTTCATTTAATTAAAATGGTCAGAATCCAATGTAAATTATTATAAGTAATTTTCAAAAAATTCTGCATGTGACACCTTTTCTAAATGTTCCCTGAATCTTTCTGACTCCTTCTCTGCAGCAGATGAATGAAATTTATGTATCTATTACTTCCACTTCTTTTATCTGCTTTTGGAACAATTCAATGTTATAGAAACACATGCAGTTTATATTCTATTGATTTAGGCAATAATAAAAACCAGGGGATGAAGAATTAATCAGTTCTGTTTGTAGTTTAAAAAAATCACGTGCTGAATGATCCAAGGAAAGTTGGTCGATTAGACCAACTTTAGGATGGTAGATTCCTAACATTTATAAGAAGACCCAATGTTAAAATCCTAATACACCAAGCATTAATTACATAATAATTACAGAGAGTTGTGTCAGTTTTATAAGACTGACACAGTCTTGGCTCTAGATTAAACTTTTCCCTCTTACCCTTAGAAAAACTATTATCATTTCATGAAGAGCCAAACCAATATATAACATCTTTGATATTCTTCCAAATTATGACAGTTCTTTCAGTGTTTCTAAACATGAGTTACTAAAGCATGCACACACCAAATGTCATCAACGGAGTATACTTAATTTTGAGAGATATAACTAAATATCTATTCCCTTTACTAGTTGGGATAATTAGATAACAAAAGTCTGTACAATGCAAGAATATTAAATTTTATTTGGAACATATTAAAAATATTTATGAGAACCTGTTGTGTGCAGGTCCAAGTGGTAAGATACAGTGGCAACTCACATCCATAAACCCATTAACCTGACTACTGAAGGTTCCCAACTCTGAATCCCCCTTTACCTTTTGGAAAAGGGAACCAGTCAAGAATATGATGAAAAATTTTGTAGGTTCTTTTTAACATTTAATAGATCATTTACTTTTGTAATTACCTATGACCTATTTTTAATCCACTGACATTGCCCTAACATTGAAAACATTGGCTGCCTTTAGCTATTAAAAAAACAATTTTATATTAACATTAGTAAAAGGTCGATCAACTGTATAAAATGATATTTTTCTCAAAGAAATTATAATTTTAAGAAAATTCATTATTTATACTTACTATTCACCTTTCACTTACTAACTACAAAAATTACAGATTCCTAAGTTTTAGTTTACCTAAATTAAACTTGGGCAGAGCTCTGCATTTGTCCCAGAACCCTTCCTGCTCTGCCTTCCTCCTCTGGCTTTGTAAATGTCACTGTGTGTACACTCATCCTGTTAGTTGCTTGGGAATCTAGAGGATAGAAGCTTTTTTCTATTCTGTACTCTAAAATACTTATAGAAGGGTTCAATAAGCAGTAGATTGAATCACAAAGGAGAATACTCTGGGCTAGAACAATGCTGGGTGTAGGTGTTGGGGAATTGGTTTCTTCTCTACATATAATTAGTTATATTTTCAAAATTGGATTTCAATCATGCACTTAGAACTTTAAGTCTTACTGGTCTTCCTCATTCTGATCATTCCATTCTCTGATGTCTAGGATTGTCTTATAGTTCAAAAATGAATCCTTTATCAACTATAACTTCTTCTCTATTATGAAACCTATTCAAATCTTTGACCACTATCTAATATTTTATAAATTTATGGAATTTTCCCAGAGAATCATATTCTTAAATATCTTGGTACACAAAGTAAATTTGTGTAGTCTGTGCAATTTTCTCTTGACTTACTGTGCCAAAGAATGCCTATCCATTTTTTTCTACTTTTTCCAACTCTCTAGTTTACCATAAAATAACTGTAAATTGTTTTTTTCTAAAATTTTACAAACATGCATATTTGTTACTTCTCTGAAAGAGAACCTTGACAGCACTTTAAGGATTTTCATGATGTAAACATCCACATATTTCTATCTAGGCATTGTTTTTCTTTTTCCTAGTTGAATTCTGGATATTAAAAGTGTTGACAGCCAAGCGTGTTGGTGTATGCTTGTAATCCCAGCAGCTTGGGAGGCTGAAGCAGGAGGACCACAAGCTCAAAGCAACCTCAGCAATTTAGCTGGACTCTAAGCAACTGGGTAAGACCCTGTCTCAAAATAACAAATAAAAAGGGCTGGGGGTGTGCTAAGTGGTTAAGCACCCCTGTGTTCAATCCCTGGTACTTAAAAAAAATGTTGACAAAAAATGGAATTCACAAAGCTATTACTTCTTTTGGCTATAATAAAAATATGAGAAAAAATAGTCCAAGCCAGTCAAACCTTTTTAAATTCCAGTGGATAGCTGTTACAAAGTATTACATCTCACATAGCTCTCTGGACAATCTGCTGATTATTTAAGACAAACTATGGCTTATCATCATGGAAGCCCATGTAAATATTTAACTGAGAAATTACTTAGAATTAACTGGTTCAGAACAGAATTTTGAAATGTTTAACAAATATAGCAGATGTTTAGTAGAGCTAATAAGGCAGATTAATTGCATTTGAACACATTTTCATTTGTGAGAGGAGGCAAGATATATTCATAACTTCTCAATCAAGGAAAGGAGCTGAAGTGAGAAACAGAAATTTTGCTTTAAAGTCTTACTGGCACTCCCTTGCCAGGAATGTTGCAGTACATATGATACCTAATGCCCACTCCAACAGAAATGTTATGCGAGTAAGTGTAGTTTAAGTGTTATGATTATTACTTTAGAATGTGCTTCATAGACTTGAAACAAAAGATTAAGCACAATCTGCAAAAATTCTTAAAATACTAGGGGAATTTCTGTTTTTCAAATACAATGTACAAAATTAAAATGGAAACAGTTTGTTTGTCTTCATAAAATATTCCTGCCTTTTATGTGAGAACAGAAAGAACAAATTTTAAGTTGGCAACGGAATAAAATTTTGTTACATGTGTACTCAGTTCTTTTGAAAATGAATTATTCATTTTCAGGAAATAAGTTTTATAAAGGCAAAAAATAAGTAAAAATACAATAGACATATGCTTCAGTTGTGCAAAGTTATTTTCATTTCAGTTTTAAGAAGTAGAGTTTAAGAATTCTTATGTCAGTAAGTTAAAGGAATGATCAGTTTTTTAAGTTATTTCATAGAATTATCATGTCACAGAAAAATTTTTTTCTTAGGATGTGTAAGTGTTCAGCAAATGAACTCATGTTTACATAAAAAGCCTATCATTTCATGATAAGCAGTTATCAGTGCATACTAGGAATAGATGTCTTAGAAATGAACAATACAGTGTTTTCCACATACCAAAAAAGCCCTTGGGAAACTTCCTTGTCACACTGATAAGGGAACAATGAGCAGAGCTGTTGCTGGAGAAAAATCTCATGAAATATTAAGTGTGGACAGGAATGACTCAACTATTATCAGTTGCAGTAAACAAGTTCCCTAATTGGATGGACAATTTTATCCTACCCTTAGCAATTTAAAAGATACAGGTCACATATAGCACTTTTGAGACTTAACAATTCCATCTAAAAGCCCTGGAAGCATTTCCACGTGGGATACGATGGATTATGATCATTCCATGTAGCTGCCAGGACTCATGTTAATAATAATAATAATCTTTTTCCATCTTTTTCTGAACTCTGAAAGCACATTTCTTTTCATTAGATAGATTCTGAAATAGCTTGTTCTCAGACACTACTCACTCACCTTGTAAAACTGGAAATGTTATAAATTAAATAATGTAACATGCAGTCTGTGAATCTGGATGCTGTATCTGAACTCTCCATAAACTCTCCTCCAACAGTGATTTTTGCTCCTAGCATAGGACTTTCCATTTGTATGCCATATGTATATCCTTGATTCCTTTCTGCTCTGCATATTATCTAGCACAGTCTTGAATTTAGCAGGTGTTTAATGGATGGATGAATGCTAATATTCTGATTCTTTACCCTTGCTACTTCTGCAGTAGTGAGAATATTAACTAGCTACAGAGAATCCAATTTAGATCATTATATTCCTCATCCACAAACCCACTTCATACCAAAATAATCCAAGTTATTTTTACTTCTTATGTGGTAGTATTGTAAGATGCTATATTTCCATTTGAAAGAATCTGCCTTTCATTAGAGGAAGAAATATAACCTGCATTCTTTAATTTGCCTCAAGTCGATCAGTATTAAGTACTTACTTTTGAAAAAAAAAGTGAACTAAAGAGATGAAGGTATCATAAAAATTATTAATTAGTAAGAAAACAAGTTACTTAAAGTGCTTATATCATTTTAAGTAATATAGTTTTATATATGATAATTATTCCTTATTTGGTTTCATTTATTTACCATAATTATGTTCTTATTTTGTTCATGTCACCATTATAATTATTTTTGATTGTAACCAATTTTGTGTGTTTTTTTTATTTTGGTCTTAATCTAATTAATGAAATTGCTAGATTTTAGTTAACTCAAGGCTCTGCTGACAGAGCAATGGTCTGTCAAATGCATTTGCATCATGTGTTTCAATAATGTATGCAAGGGAGCATATGATAGATTGAATTTTAATGGTTAGTTTGATCAAGATAACTCTAGAATTTTGGACTGACTTTCCCATAGGTCACTGGTGACATGAAGGGTGATCGTGCAGACAGATGGGACAATCTATACATATTCTGCTTTTCAAAGAATGGTCAACATAATAAAAATTTAATCCAAATTTAATATAATTAATAATGTTTACATTTGGGCTATGCAACATAGGTGACTGGACTGTAGGAAACAACCTGATAATTTTAGGCTAAAAATTAAATCAAAGTCCTGTGAATTAGACCAGAAAACTGAACCTGCTAGAAGAAAAATGTAGGCCCAACACTCCAACATGTCAGCTCAGGAACTGTCTTCCTTAACAAGATTCTTAAAGCATAAGAAGTAAGATCAAAAAATCAATAAATGGGATGGCATTTTAAATGCAAATTAACACTACTCTGAGATTTCACCTCAGTCCAGTCAGAATGGCAATTATTAAGAATACAAGTAAGAACACATGTTTGCGAGGAAACGTGGGGAAAACTTACACTCATACATTGTTGGTGGGACTGCAAATTGGTGCAACCACCATGGAAAGCAGTACAGAGATTACTCAAGAAACTAGGAATGGAATCATCATTTTGACCCAGCTACCCCACTCCTTGGCATATATCCAAAGGATTTAAAATCAGCATACTACCAGATGCAGCCACATCAATGCTTATAACAGCACAATGCACGACAGCCAATCAAGGTGTCCTTCAACAGATAAATGGATAAAAAAATGTGACACACACACAATGGAGTATTACGCATCCATAAAGAAAAATAACTTTATGGCATGTGCAAGTAAACGGATGGGATTGGAGACTATCATGCTAAGTAAAATAAGTCAGACTCCAACAGCCAAAGGTCAAATGTTTTCTCTGATATTTGGAAGCTAATCCAAAAATAAGAAGGAGGGATAAGGAAAAAGAGAATAGAAGAAAGATCAGTGGAGTAGACAAAGGGGAATGAAGGGAAGGGAAAAGGTATAGGATAGGGAAAGACAGTGGAAAGAATATGACCTAACATTCGTATGTACATGCGTGAATATAGCTCAGTGAATCTCATAATCATGTACATCAATATAGTTTGAAACAAACAAACTCACAAGTAAGTAGCAGAAAGATTCAGTAGAATAGAGGAAAGGGATTAGGGGGTTGGAGGTGGGGAGGGAAATGTGAAGTACTACTGGTGACTGAATTAGAACAAATTATATTTCATGCTTTTATAATTATGTCAAAATAAATTCTATTGTCATATAACTAAAAACAACCAATAAAAAATTAAAAAAATTAAATCAGAGGCTGAGGCGGGAGGATCATAGGTTCAAAGCCAGTTTCAGAAACTTAACAAGATTCTGTATAAAAATAAAAAGTGTTAGATGTGGCTCAGTGGTTAAGTTCTCCTGAGTTTCAATCCCAGGTACCAAAAAAAATTATATATATATATCTGTATATATATTACATATTGTGTATTATGTATACATACACATATATACAACGCATGCACAATATATATACAATTTATAAATCAGTATTGAGATAGTCACACTATATGTTAAGAGAAGAAAACTGCTCCATCCTGTAATAAAGAAATAATTAAAAATGATTAAAAATGTATGTTGAAGTACTGGTCTTGTAAGTTCTTTCTACTGACTTTCCTCCTTTGTGCCAGAGGCTTCATTTTGCTTGGGGGGATTAGACTGTGACAGTTTAAGTTACAAACAGGGAAGATTCAATGTTCAGCCTTACATGTCAAAGAAGGATTGCTGAGTGCACACAGACTGTGGTCTGGAAACCAGTGGTATCAAGAGAAAAGTGTTTCTGAATATCAAGTGCTTCAGATCAGGAGATGTCCTCATGGGTCACAAAGCGTCACCATGATTCGGGAGGCACAGAGGCAGGGGGGGACGGAAGGGTAGTTCTGCCCAATCATAAAGGGGGTGAAGAGAATATCCTTCCCTGAGGGCATGAAGAGTTCAGAGAAGAATGGGGAACAGTCAGGCACCGTTATTCCTGCTTTCCCACTTCTTAGGAAACTAAGAGGAACAAGATCGCCAAAAGCTAATATTAGACTTCTCACTGACACTAGAAGACAAAGGATTGGAAACTTTATGATTCCAAGGGAAATACTTTTCAAATGGGTGTTCTATACCAAGACCAACTATCAAGTGTGAGAGAATTTAAGATGTTAAACATCAGGAATTTTCCTTTCACACTGATGTTATAATTTGTTTGAAGGATGTTCACATAAATGAAGAAATAAAACGAAGAAAAGGAGATGACAAGGCAAAGCAGCAGCAGTAGAATCAATTCAGAGAGAACACAGAGTCACAGAATGAAAAATCTGCAGTTGGCCTTCAAGCTGCTAACTGAGGACATAGGAAAACGTCTGAATGGTGCTCCCAAAAAACAAATAACAATGAAAAAACGTGCTGGGGTTCGAACCTGTGAACTATCACGTGCGAAGCAAGTGCCATAATGGCTGAGCCACTGCTCCATCCTGGCATTTTATATTTTGAAGACAAAAATAGTACACTCTTATTAACCATGCAACTTTAGCTGGACATATAGGCTGTTTCTATTCTGTTACTACTACAAAAAATGCTGAAATGAATAACCTTGGATGTGAACAATTTCATAGATGAGTGAGACAGTGTATAGTTACATTTTCTGGTTCACAGCAAATTTGAAATTTTGATGCAGTGTCAAATTGCCCTCTTTAGAAATTGTATCCAGACACAGTTTACCCTGAATGCTTGTTCTTCTCCACATTTTTGTCAACAAAGTATACTATCAAACTTTTTGACTGTTTCAATCATTTAAGTGAAAACTACTGTGTCAGAGAGTTTTGGTCTACATTTCTCTTATTCTTTTACTATGTCCAAATTAGGGTTTCTTTAATATGTTTATCATTCATTCTTCTTTTTTTGGTACCAGGGATTGAACCCAGGGGTGCTTAACTACTGAGCAACATCCCCAGCCTGTTTTTACTTTTTTATTTTGAGACAGGGCTTTACTAAATTGCTGAAACTGGCTTTAAACTTGGGATCCTCCTGCCTTAACCTACATCCCACTGGCATTACAGGCATGTGGCACCACACCCAGCTTCATCCATTCTATTTTGTTATATTTTTTTCCCATTTCCCCACTTCACTTAAATAATAGCTTTTTTGTTTTTTAAACAGGCATTGTTTTTTTCTGTTTTCAAATATACTAGCTATTTTCATTTATGCCTGTGGTGTTCTTTTGTTCTTTATATTTAAAAAGTTATTCTTTGTTAATTATTTTTAAAATTCCAACATTATCTAGAGGACTTGGCATATTTATTTTTTACCCTTATAATCTTGTTTCATCCAGTATTTTTGGCATGTAGTCATGAGGGATCCAATCTTTTTCTCAAATGCTATGCAGCTGTCCCTAATCCATTTATTGAAATGTTTTTTGTTATGAGCCTTTCACAGCAAGGTTTGATTTTTAACTTTAGAAAGGTATTGATTTGAAAAGTATCAAAATTTTATTTAACACACTAACAATAAGACAAATAAGCTGATTTTTAAAGGTTACTTATTGCATGCATAGTCAAATTTAGCCCTTGAAATAGTTGGAACTGCCTTAATTTTCACGTCTGGCAACTTATCCTAGAGTATGCAGAAGACAATTTGCTATTAGTGTTAATAGAAGCTATTCTTACATTGCAATGATTTGCTACTAATTTGGCTAACAGAGACTACCTATCATGTGAAATATAGTTTTAGTCTTCACTTTGTCATTAGACTCAATTTGTACTTACTGATGACAGAACCAAGGAGATGGACTTTATGGATTGAATAAAAATTGTTAACATTGTACAAAATTTCAGAAAAATGCCAGGGTGTCTTCTTAAATATTGAATAGCTAATTCATGAAATTCATGAAATGTATAAATACTTAATTCATGAATGGTAAGAATTCTCTGTGAATCAAGAATGAATTATATGGTGAATTTGGGTAATTTGTGAGCCAATTAATGAAAAAAATTACTGCATTGTTTACCGGTTTTCTGTGATGTTAAGTGGGAAAATGTGTGCTCGTAGTTTTTATGCTAACAGAAAGACTGATCCTTGAAAAATATTACTGAGACTTAATTAAATACATCTGAGAGCTAATTTTATTTCTGTGGAAATTACAGTGCAGGTCAATGGACATACCAGTCTATATACAAACATTTTTGAATACAACCTCTTAGAAACAGGGCTAAATTATCAATCTGCATAATTGCATCATTTTGCAGACCAAATAAGGTTGTGTCAGTATAACTCCAATTCAGGGCAAAAAGCATTCATGAGATTGGTCATGACATGTCACATAGACCTCAGGATGTTCCAGTGTTCCTTTTCTACTTATTAGGTTACTTTCATAGATTGGATGTGCTCTCCAAGTAATCAGATTGGGAAGCTTTCAAAGCCAGGAACAAACTACCTAATTTTCAATTTCCCAATTAAACATTAGAAAGTTGGTAAGTAAATTATAATTAGTGTTTTCTTAATATTTCAATGAAATAAAGCAATCAGAAAGTTATTTTAAGCATTGAAAAGAAATAAGTAGTGTAACAGTGAATAAATCAAAATAATTCTCTTGAATATGGAGAAATCAAACAAGCTACGACAAGCATAAAATAAAAATGTGAGGAAAAGAGTAATAGAAACAACATATAAAAAGACTCTGATATTTGCACAGAACCAAAAGGTAGAACTCCTACTGCAAGATTTCATCATCATTTCAACAAGTCTTTCAATGACTTCTGCACACCTATAATAATATTTTTTTTAAGAGAAAGAGGGGGACAGTGAGAGAGAGAGAATCCATTTTATTTAGTTTTTCATGTGGCTTTTGTTCTCTGACACTTTGTTGTGTATGTGGTGCTGGGGTTTGAACCTGTGTCCTGGTGCACCAGGCAAGCTCTCAAACTGATGAGCCAGTGCTCCAGCCCCTTAATAATAAACTGTTAAAGAGATAAGATAGTTGACATTTTTTGAATACCTGCTAGGGTCAGGATTTCCATGAATCACTTTTAGGTATATGATTTTATTTAATTTTAGCAACTCTAAGAAATAGATCTGTTCTTTTTCTTTCTTTTTTTACAGATGAGAAGATAAAATCCCAAAGATAACATTGCAATTAAATGATGAAGTTGATTTTGTGACTCAAATATCTCTGACCCTCAAACTCTATTCTACTTCTAAAATATTTGACTTCCACTTCCAAAGAAATCTTTGGAGCTGAAGATGTATGCTCAAATATGCTTCACCTTGTCTTGTGAATGGGCACTCTGTCAATATTTTCAGACTGAAGATATGGGATGACTCTTGACTTTTTTGGGGGGCGGGGGGTGCCAAGGATTAAAACCAGGGACATTTAACCATTGAGCCACATCCTCAGTGTTTGTTTTTTTGAGAAAGGGTCTAAGTTCTTAGAGGCTGGCTAAATTGCCGAGGTTGGTCTCCAACTTGAGATCCTCCTCCCGGCAGGGATTTTAGACGTGCGTCACCAGGTCTGGCTACCTTTGACATTTTGATGTATGAAGGTATTAAACTTTCAAGAATATATTGGGGGTGAGAGAAAGGGAGGGGAAAGGGAAAAATTAGAGACTGATTTAGAACAAGATAAACTCCAAGCTTTTATAATTATGCCACTATATAATCTTATGTCACGTAAACCTAAAAAAGAACCAATAAAAAAAGATTGTATGTTATGAGGAAACGAAGAAGTTGTCATGAAACTGTGTTGCATTCTATGAGAAATGCAACGACTAATCAACAGCATAGGCTAAAGTGAAGTAAAAAAAGCAAAGTACCAGTTTTGCTAAAATGGTCAGCAGTATTATTAGCAGTGGTGGGATCATTTGCTACTTTTTGTTGAGGGTGTGGGTGGAGAAAGAGGGTAGTGGATACAATATACAAGAGCTGGTTATTGCCTACAATTCTCTACAACTCTTTGCATTTCTGTTTATCTTGGGAGTGAGGTACAGTTTCAGTCAGCTTTTTCCTTGATGTGACCAAAAGACCTGACAAGAACAATGAGAGGAGGAAGAATTTATTTTGATGCTTACTCATGGTTTCAGAGGTCTCAGTACATAGACAGCTGACTCTGCTTCTCAAGGGCTTGAGGTGAGGCAGAACATCATGGTGGAAGGGTGTAGTAGAGGAAGGTGGCTCAGAACATTGTACCAGGAAGCAAAGAGAGACCAACTCCCCTCACCACTGACAAAATATACACCTCAAACGCATGCCCCATGACCCACCACCTCCGGCCACACCCTACCAGTCTACAGTTCTTACCCAATTAACCTCTATCAATGGATAAACATGTTGATTAGGTTAAGTCTTTCCAAACCCAATCATTTCACTTCTAATCTTTCTTGCATTGTCTAACACATGAACTTTTGGGGGATATCTCATGTCTAAATCTTTCCACCCTTCAGGTGCAGGCCTAGCCAAAAGGAGTCCAGGAGGATTAAAATTTAATTTTGCCTCAGCTACCTAGATGTTCTTGTTGTCTTGACACAGTCCTAGATAAAAAAAAGATGACTTCTTGGTTTAGTATACTGCTTGTTCCACTATCATAAGTCCACATGGGCCAAGCTGGGGATCAGAATGAGTTCTGAAAGTTTTATAAAAAGTACTCATATCTATCTTGATGTGCCTGGATTAATTTCTCAAGTTAAGAAGAAAGATCAACACCAAGACTTTAGTAAAAATCCTAGACCTAGGTAATTTATGGGATTTGTTTAGTTTGTTGAACCTGGGATCCTGGAATGTATGGCTGAGATCAGTACCATGGGTTGGCCTCATCTTCCTGCTTGGAGTCCTGTTAACAATTTAATTAAATGGTATATGAACAGTTTTGGTTCCAGCTGCTGTTGGTAAGATTAATCCAAGTGGTTTATGGGAGTGGCATACTCAGGAAAACTTGCCAGAAGCCAAATGGTACAGAGCTGAGGAACAGATATTGTTGGGAGACCACAGGTCTTTCCAAGAGTCTTTTCTGTTCTGCATATCCTGAGAAGGAGGTACAAACTGCTCTTTTATACTGGACTATTTTCTTGTGGGGGGAGTGCTAGGGATTGAACCCAGGTCTTGTGCATGCTAGGCAGGAACTTACTACTGTACTGCACTCCCAGTCCTGGACTGTCTTTTCAAGAATATTTATTTATAGAGCAAAGCATAAGGGTATATTTGCCAACTGTTTAGGATGTTAAAGACAATGTCTGTCTCTAGGCAAAGGACAAGTGTCTTGGTAGTCCATTATAAAATACTTGGGTTCTCTAAGCTTGGATTTATTTGGCTGTGATGCAAACATACTATACATGCAGCAACTACTGGAACTTGCAGCAAGAACAGCTGTACAAACATGAAACTCACGCTGCCTGATGTCACGAGTAATGCCTTTTTCTATGACTCAGAATCTCATATATTCTGCCAGGAGGATGAAACTGTGGCAGGCCAAATTGTTACCTTTCAAGTAGGGCACAATCTCATATTTTTCACATTTGATGCTGGCAATCCTTTCTCTATAAAGAGACTCTGACCTAACTAATCTATTCCTTATATTTATTCCCTACTTTTAAAAATATTATGATGAAATAGAGGTTTTAAAGAAAAAGCATCAAAGGGATAGATATTTAGAGTTATGTAGCTACAGAAATTAAAATTCCTAAAGAAAGGTTAAGGAAGAAATATTAGAATTTCTGCATTAGAGATGATCTTTACACCATTCTATTTGTGTCCTAAATGTTAGAGACATGCTCAAGGTAAAAATAAGAAAATAAATAAAAACAGTTGCACATTTCAGGATAGAAAATGCATTTTTTGACCTTGTATCTAGTGTTTCTTTAGTTTTACCTCAAGGTGTGACTTTATGAATGGTTTAAATGTTATAAAGCTTCTGGTCAAGTCTGCAGAATATTGAACAGAGGATGGGATCATTTAATTAAGGAGAGTCCCAGTTGCTTACAAAGAGGATGACTTTCAAACTAAACCAGCATGATAGGACAGTAAGTGATATCATGATAGTTATCACTGAAAATTATCAACGTGGGAGGAGGTGACCAGCTATTCTAAATTAATTAGCTTTGGTAGCTACGAAGAGGAGATCTGATTCTCACTGTGATGTTCAAGTCAGTGATTTTATTATTTTCACTGAAGCATTTGATGATATTTTGCTATAATAATGTTTTTGTCAGTGAAAAATATTTGTTTCCATAACTTATGAAGAAGAAATATTTATTGAGTACCTATAATTCATCAAGTACTTTTAGTTTCTGGGGGTGGAGCTGTAAATAAGACAGGCCAGGCTCTCATCCTCATGGAGGTTCTACGATGGTGCAAAAGAAAAGAACCTAGAATTCGCCTTCATGTAATAGTTTTCCTAAAATGAAAAAAATTCTATCCATAAAGACAATGGTTTATGAAAGAGAACTGAAGTTCTCTTTAAATGTTCCTCAGAAATTACTTCATGAAGGTCTTTTCATTCCTGTTGATATTTTTGCCATTCATGTTCACATAATTATAATCATCATAATAACAATTAAGAGTTAGTATCTACTAGGAGCCAATTGCTGTTCTAAAATCTTTACAGATATAATTCATTTAATCACTAAAAAACATGCAATATGAACTATTATCTTATTTTGTAGATGATGAAACTAAGATTTAGAAAAGTCAAGTACCATGGTCAGCTTCAAACCCAGGCAGGCTAGCTCTAAAGTCAGCATAATTCCTGGGCTACACTGCTGGGGGTATGGGTTTGTTAAAATCAGTGAAAAAACTAATTGGAATGAATATAATTCTAATGCTTTTTAGAGAGCAATCATTTTTGAGTTGTACTTTTTAGATCAATGTAAGGATCTATCACAAAGATTTTTAAAATGTTTAAATAGGATGGAATTGAATGAAAGTAATTTTAATGTAGATTTATGGCTTAACTATGTATTTTGGTGCATATAATTTTCAAAAAGGGTTGTCTAGTTTGTAATTTTCTAATAGCATTTGAGATATATTTAATTTTCCAAGATTGCTGAGTATTTCAACACAAAATGATTTCACTCTTTCCTAAGAGTCCTAAATTGCTAATGCATTCCACTTTCAGTAAAGAAAGTTTACTGTCAAGGTTTAAAATGCATAATTTAGATGTTTGATGAAAACAATTTGAAGTATCTTTTGAAACAGAAGCAAACAATAAACAGAAGGGCAGACAGAGCTATTCTCAAATCATTCATGTAATGAAAAATATATAAATCACCTCCATGTCAAATGAGCTAACTGTAAGTTTTTCTAAAGCATACATCTTCTCTGAGGCTAAAACATAAATCTTTTTAAAGCCAAAGCATCAACTTGACTGTATTTCTACACAGAATAGATAAAAATAGCTATATGTTAGAGAAACAGCTTCTATTTTAATCAACAAATTCAGTTATATAAATCTTTTGCCAAGAAAAAAAAGGATTGATTTTTTAAAAGTGTTTCAATTGCCTTTTTCCCTACTGGCCCATAGTATCCTAAAAATCCCACTATTTAGTTGAATCACAAGTTTTAGAAGGTTGAGAATAAATTAAACAAGAATTATGCAACTTATTAAGACTAATAGTATCAATTCAAATCTAGGTAACTCAGAACATGTAAAACTTAGACTTAAGTGAGAAATTTAAAATAATCTGCTGTAAATTACTGTGCTATAGTATATGCATTTATATGTACATATACATATATTTATATGTAAATGTTATAATATATTTATGCATATATTTTGTACATTATATGCTTTTGTATAAAATATGTATATTTACATATAAATATATGTATATGTATGTAAAATATATATTATACTTATATGCTATAGAACATACATTTATTCTAGTCAGAACAGAAAGAGGAATTATGCTCTTTGGGCATTTAATAAAACCTTTCTAATTTTAGTTACCTGAAATGAAATGGTTATAGTTCCTTAGAAATTTTAGCAAGAAAGCATTATGTAGGGATTGAGTTTGTGATTCAAATTTATTTATACAGTAAATGTATTTATATAGTAAATAACTTTAAATTACAACATAAAATTCTAGTAAAAATGATTTTCTTTGAAATAAGTTGATATTGTATGTACTATCAATGTACCTACAGTTGTACAAATACCTGTAAATAATTTATATACTAATTCCACGACATCAGTCTAAAAATGTTCACCCGACTGGTGCTTAAACCAGATAGTGTCCACAGGGGCAATAACCATAGCATTGTTTATTTTCTGTATTCCTGGTATTAGCATAGTGTCTGGCACATAGAAAGCATTCAACTAAGTGAGAACGTAAAAGGGAGAAAGAATGGAAAGTGACCACTTGACTTACTGAATGATTGTTTGTTTCTTGTACATACCAACTTAGTTTAAAAAACATTCTTCCAAGACATTTCCTATGTGAATATTGCATGATCGTTTGAGCATTAGGGCCATCTGTAATTGAGTGTCATTTGATTTATAAATGACCAGCTGAGACTTGCTCTCAGGTGCTTATGATATCTAAGGTAATTTTCTTAAGAGTGAAAGCTATGCTCCTCTCAGCCTAATTTTCACTTAAGCCGGATTTATCCAGGCCCCAAGGAGCTGGTATTTAAGTATCATTTAGTAAGCATATCCTCGGCACTTCTGCTGCTGACTGACTTAACCTTTGGCTTCTACGTAAACATTTGGTGCCATCTGGATGAGTATTTAATAACTCCCCAAAGAGAGAGGGCCAGAGCAGCACAGTCATTTTCCTGGGAACTAAAATTAGTGGATATATTACACAAAATAGCACTGTCCTACCTTCCTTCACCTGTCTTTCTTATGACATGACACAAGAAATCCAGAAGAGGAAAGAAGGAAGGAGGCAGGGTATTAGCCAACTGGCTCACTTCAGTCATCGTCTTCCCTTGCTTCTGAAGCTACAGCCACAAATTTTAGTTAAGAATTAATGCTCAAGCAGCAGAAGACTATTTATTGAATGAAATCCTCTAGGACATCAAGCAACAGAATTTTAAAATGATATAAAGAAACTACATTTACACAAAATTAGAATTTTTTTTAACAACAAACGACAAGTAACATATGAATGTGAGCTTATTCTAACCTATAGATTTAAATGTAAGGATTTATATCTAATATATAAATGCAGGAAAATTTTAAATTAAAATGCCACAAAATATTTATCCTTAATAGAGGACTTCTAGGTCAAAATCTTCATTATGTGAACTTAGCTTTAAGAAAAATTTTCATTATGATCTTAGAAAAATTACATTGGATCAAGGAAATTTGGATACTTATAAATAATATCTTATTCACAGCTTGTTTTGGCTCACATAAATCTGGTTAGTAAATTATAAATATCAGCAGAAGACATACTTTAAATTTATCAGTAATTTACTGGGTAAATGTCATCTTGAAATTAATTACCCATTTCTCCCACAATCAGAATATAATAGGGAAAAACATACTAAATATAGTTTTATTAATGTATTATTTGAAATAATTCTAAAAGGAAATCTTCTTTCTATTTAACAAGCTACTCAGAAATGGTTTTTCTTGTCTATCATTATTTGGCTGAAAATATGACAATGATAGCAGAAGTAGGAACATTCTAGATACGGTGGTGTTAAGTTTAGATATTAGGTATCCCCAAAAGTTCATGTGTGAGACAATGTGAGAATGTTCAGAGTGAAATTATTGGATTGTAGGAGCCTTAACCTAATATTCAAATAAAGAGGGAAAGTGACGGCAGACAATAAATCTAATAAGTAAACAGTATAAATGCTATGCTAGAAAGTGATAAGAGCTATGGAGGAAGAAAATGTAGTGCATATAATGGGGACTCAAAATTCCAAGTATGCCTGTATTAGTATAATATTAAGTAAGGTAGCAAGTTGTGGTCATAACTGAGAAGGTGATATATAAGCAGTCACTTGAAGGGGGCAAGGAGGCTTGTTGTGCATGTATTAGGCAAAAGAAATAGCAAATGCAAAGTCCCAAAGGTAGAAAAATGTGCCTGGAATGCCTGAGCAACTGCAAGACCAATTGTTGTAAAATAAAGTCAGAAAGAAAGAGAAGAGGAGAGGATGTCAGAAATGCAATGACGAATGCAAAATCCTGTAGGACTTTGAAGGCCATTATATCAAAATCAAATGGGGATACAATGGAGACTTGAAAAGTTACCAGGAGCATTCTGCTCTCTTTGTTTAGAAAAGACTTAATGAAAAGCAAAGGGAGAAGCAGGGGAAACCATTAATTCTTTACTGAAACCATCAAGGGATATATGATAACTAGTACTGTGTGATAGTAATAGAGATGCATTTGTCAGACTATACCTGTTAATTGAAGACCAATGGAATAACAAAAGAAATTTATAAGGCTAAGTCATTTATGGTCTTAAGGTAAAATATCTAAGTAAATCATAAATAATTCAGCACTGTACTAGGAAATACATCATAGGTTTTCTGGCAGGCTGAGTAGTTCCTAGCGCACCAACATATTCACAGGTAACTACAAACTCTGGGCTAAACATATAAATGACTACCTGGAAAATGCAACAAAAGCAGGCAGATGCTGGAGGGGAGTCAACATTCAGAAAAATCAAACAGCGTGGGATCAGTTTCCTGTTTTCAAGATCTTTGGTCTGAACATAGGCTCTGGTCTGGTCACTGAGCAGCTATATGGAAAGTTTATAACCTTGCTGGTTTGAAATATCTGAGGACAGAGTTCAGGGCAAATGCAATTCCTAAAAAGTAAAGGAGGTGTTTTACAAAATCCTGAAAAAGAAAACCCCAAATTCTATGTATTACCTTTGTCCAAATCTCTTGCTGGCCTCTAGCCATACATGTACAGTGCAAACTTGAAGCTGTCCAATTTAGATTAAAATTCAAAAAGTGGGATTTCAGCTGTTACAAACTATAAGGGAAATAGGTTTGCAATGAATTCAGACAATTTAACTCCCTCCTTAAGAAATATGTTAATGTCTTCCAGAGGAACACAACAGAATTCAGAGTTCCTGTAAGTTATTCACAGAATCAAAAGCACAACAGAAAATAACTTGAGATACAAGTAAGCAGGAAAATATGAACTATTCTAAGAGAACAACCAACAAAGGCCAGCTTGATATTACTCATGATCAAATTATTAGAAAAAAATTTTAAATCATCAATTAAAGCTGTTCTCAAGAACATGAAGGAAAAGATGCTTACTATGAATGAAAAGATAGAATATGTCAGTGAAGAAACAGATACTGTAATTTTTCAAAAAGGAAATTCACTCACTTAAAACTATGGACTATAATGAAAAATACATATAATTGGTTAACTGAATGGAATCGACCAAAGTATGAGTAACGTTGACAGTAGATCACTAGAAATGACCAATTCCCAAGAAGAAGGAATTAAATGGAAAAAAATAAAAAGTTCTATGGAGAAGTGGGGCATTATTCAAAAAAATCTAACACATATGTAACTGGTATCACAGAAGTAAAAGAAAATACATTTGCTGAAATAAAGGCCAAAAATTCCCAATATTATATAGAAGACATAAATTTTCCAATTTAAAAAAATCATTAGGACAAATCTAAGAAAAATACACCCAGATGCATCATAATCAAGTAGCTACAAACCAATGATAAAAAGAAAATATTGAAAGCAACCTAAGAAATGGAATATTGCAAATAGGGACAATTTGTGGAATGACTATTGAATGTTCATTGGAAATAACGGAGGCTTGAAAAGAGTACTTCTAAGTACTCAGAGAAAGGGAAGGAAGGAAGGAAAGCAGGAAGGAAGGAGAAGGGAAAGCTAGAAAGGAAAGGGCAAAGGAAAGGAACTGTTCTATCACAATTCCATATCCTTTACAAATGTGGTAAAAATATTCATCATGGGGGCTTCAGCTGGACTCAATGGTAGAGCACTTGTCTGGCATGCATGAGGACCCAGGTTCAAACCCCAGCACCACATACACAATTTAGTGTTGGAAAAACAAAACCAGATGAAAAATTATAAAACTGATCCCCCCACTCCTTTCTTTATTTCTCCCTCTCTCTCTCCTCTCCCCGCCTCCCTCTTTCTGTATTTATATATATTCATCACGAATGAGAAGAGCTTATCCTAGGACAGCAAAAATGGTTCCCATGCAGAAAATATATAAGGCAGTTTACAGCATTAAGGTATCAAAAAAGAAAAAATATATAATGATTTCAATAGATGTAGAGAAAAACTATAAAGTATCCAGTCCAGTGAAAACTCTGGCAAACCAAAATCAGAAGGAACATTTTTTGATAAAATAATTTAAAAAAAAACGAACAAAATAAAGAAAATCCATACGTAGCGCAAAAGCTTAGAGCATTTGTGTGGAGAAACCAACACCACTATCTTCTCTACCCAAGGTTCTCTAAACCACTCCCTGTGTAGACAAATGAAAGGGAAAGTCACATTTACTGTATAACTTCAGAGCCTCTGTATCAGAGCCAAGCAAACAACTGGGTAATAAGGAAAATATCTTATAAGGAAGTGATAAATGGTCATAATTTGAGGACAATAGGGTTATCCATAAGTAAATATGAGACTACACAGACACCTATTAGAACTAATTTGATATTTTTGTAAGGTTATAAATAAAGGTCAGCACACAAACATAAATATTAGGAAGGAATATATCTTTCTGCCTCTTAGAAAAGCCAACTTCCCAGTATATTTCTGAAGTAGTCTGTTCTATCCCCCACTAATTTGTAAAGTTTCCTTTTTCACATTCTGAGGATCCATATGTACTTGTGTTTCTGGGCTCTGTGGGTAACAGAAACTAAAATGTCTAAGAATGTTAACTATTATTGAGATGTAATTTTCATGAGAATTCTCATAAACTGATAAAATACTGATAATTAGCATAGCCACTTGGAGACTGTAATCAGAAAGTATTTTGTCAAACTAAAAAAGGATATACTTTCTTGCATAATGACTTCACTTGCTGGTTTATAACTTAGGGAAAAAATTCATTCATGTGCATGAGAGACAATTGCAAATATATTTATTGTACATTATTAGTAAAAGAAAAAAATGGAAGGAACCCAAATGTTCATCAATATAAAATTGTGAAGTGGCATGACAAGTTAAAAAAATGAACCTCATCTATACCATCATCATGTATAAAGCTCAGAAACAGTATCATAAGGAAAACATTTGCTATTTACTTATAAAAGGATACCACTATGTAAATGAAAATACAGAGTACAACATTTTACTTTAGCTGCATATCTCTGTGAGGTAAAGGTGTAGTAATGCTGACATCATCACCAAAACTGTAGCTCTTTCAGGGTAAAAAGAGAACAGGCATCTGATAATTTTTTTGTTTGTTAAAATATCTGAAGTAGGGCTGGCATAGTGGTTCAGTGGTTACAGCGCTTGCCTGGCATGCGTGAGTATGAGAGTTCAACCAGCACCATGTACATAATGAAGTCTCTGAGCAATGAAAGCCACATGGAAAACTAAATAAAATGGATTCTCTCTTTCTCTCTCTCTCACTGTCCCTCTCTTAAAAAAATCTGAAATAAATATTGCAGGTTAACTGTTGTTTATTTTAGATAATCAATACTAGTTGATATTGCACATTACATGATCTCTAAGTAATTTCATTTTTCTTGGTAACAAGGTTTGAACCCAGGAGTACTTAACCACTGGGCCACATCCCCAGGCCTTTTTATTTTGAGACAGGGTCTCACTAAGTTGGTTAGAGCCTTGCTAAGTTCCTGAGGCTGGTTCGAACTTGCGATCCTCCTGCTTCAGCCTCTAATTTAATTTTTTAAACTTTTTATTGGTTTTTTTTTTAGTCATACATGACAATAGAATTCATAATAACAAAGAGACTGCCTTTGAACTTGCAATCATCCTGCCTCAGCCTCCCAAGCTGCAGGGATTTGCCACCACACCCAGCCTCTGAATAGATTTGAATTTGAATTGAGTATTCTGAGCTAGACATACTACCCTCATCCCTAGCCCCAGACTGCTCTGTTATCTTACCCTGCACTTCGTCACACATTCCCATCTCTAGCAGGCACGTGATTTTTTCCAGATAAAAGGAAGTGGATTAAAAAAGTTAACTTGTGTAATTTGTTACTATTTATTATTTTGTCCAGTTTGTCCAACACCATTTGTTGAACAGGCTATCTTTCTTTCACACTATGCTTTTGCCCCCTTTATCAAACATCACATAATTAAATACATGGAGTTTTGTCTCAGGATCTTCTATTCTGTTCCACCGATCTTCGATTCTGTTTTGATACCAATACCATGCTGTTTTTGCTACTACGGCTCTGTAGAATAATTTCAGGTCAGGGATTGAGATACCCCCTACTTCTTCCTTTCTACAGAGTAATGCTTTGGCTAGTCTGGGTCTCCTGTTATTCCATATGAACTTGAGTATTGCTTTTTCTACATCTGTGAAGAATGCCATAGGTATCTTGATGGGGATTGCATTGAATCTGTATAGGGCTTTGGGTAGAATGGCCATTTTTATTATACTGATTCTGCCTAACCATGAGCATGGAATGTTTTTCCATCCACTCAGGTCTTCTGTAATTTCTTTTTTTAGTGTTTGATAGTTTTCTTTGTAGAGGTCCTTAACATCCTTTATAAGGTTAATGCTCAAGTATTTCATTTTTTTGGAAGTGATGGTGAATGGGAGAGATTTCCTGATTTATTCTTCTGCGGATTTGTTGCTGGAGTAAAGAAACGCTAGTGATTTACTGGAGTTGATCTTGTAGCCAGCTACTTTGCTGAAAACTCCTATAAGCTCTAGTTTTCTGGCCGATGTTATGGTGTCTTCTAGGTATAGAATCATATCATCAGCAAATAGAGATAACTTAACTTCCTCTTTTCCTATACGAATACCTTTGATTTAGACAACTGAAGCTGGATCCTTATCTTTCACCCTGTACAAAAATTAAATCAAAATGGATCAAAGACCTGGATATTAAGCCAACAACTTTAAACTTACTAGAAAAAGAAGTAGGGTCAACATTATAGCATATAGGAGTCGGTAGCTACTTCCTTAACAAAACTCCCATGGCTCAAACTATAAAATCAAGAATAAATGAATGGGATGCAATTAAACTAAAAAGTTTTTGCACAGCTAAAGATCTAGTCAAAAGCATCAAGAGGGAACCTACAGAATGGGAGAAAACCTTTTTCTGCTACATCTCGGACAGAGGGCTAATATCCAGAATATATAAAGAACTAAAGAAACTAAACACCAAACTTACAAATAACCCAATCAATAAATCGGCTATGGATCTAAAAAGAAACTTCTCACCAGAGCAAGTCCAGAAAGACCATAAATATATGAGAAAAAATGCTCTACATCATTAGCTCTAAGGGAAATGCAAATCAAAACTTCAATGAGATATCACCTCACTCCTGTTAGAGTGGCAAAAATGAAAAATTCAAACAACAACACATGCTGGAGGGGCTGTGGGAAAAGAGGAACACTGTTACACTGCTGGTGGGACTGCAAACTGGTTCAGCCACTCCGGAAAGTAGTGTGGAGAATCCTCAAAAAATTAAGGATGGATCCACCTTATGACCCAGCTATCCCACTTCTGGATTTTTTCCCAAAAGAGTTAGAATCAGCATATTATAGTGATGTGGCTTCCTCAATGTTTATAGCAGCTCAATTTACTATAGCTAGATTATGGAACCAACCCAGATGCCCCTCACTCGATGAGTGGATACAAAAACTTTGGTACTTATATACAATGGAATTCTACTCAGCCATTAGAGAAGATGATATTATGGCTTTTGCAGCCAAATCGATGGAGATGGAAAGAATTATGCTAAGTGAAGTATCCCAATCTCAGAGACTCAAGGGCCGAATGGTATCTCTCATCTGTGGAAGCTAGAATTCATGGGAAACCAGTATGTTAGATGGCTAAGCCAATAATAACATTAAATTGTATGATTCTCAATGCAACAGGGAGATGACTCCCTAAGATACTTGGAGGTGTAGGGAGGGGGATGCAGGGAGGGTGTAGGAAAAACTCCTAGGAGACTAGAGAATGGGAATATGGGGGAACCATCTCAGAAGGAGATCGCTGTCCTCCACAAGATATCCATTTAACTCAGGAGTTCTTCTGGGGGAAACAGCAACAGGGGAAACCCAAGCTGGGCATCCATGATATGGCATTAGCCCTGGATAATTAAGTATATATACAATGGTTCTTGAATGTTTGATAATGTTTCCCCCTCAATTGTATCTCTATATCCATCTAATAAAAAATAAAGCATAAAAATATTTATTATTTTGTAACCATGGTTTAAATAATGCTTGCTCTAAGTCTATAGGTTCAATCCCCAGCACCACACACACACACAAACACACACACAATGTATCATTTGTAATTGTTATTAGTAGAAGTACTACTACTATTACTACCGCTGCTGCTGCTACGTATTTAACAACATGCTTTGTTAATTTAAGGTTGTTATCAGTTTAGTATACAAAAATCATAAGAACCAGTTAATTAATATAAAGCAGGTAGGAAAATTTCATATTTGAGTCTTTAGTACTCTAAAATTGTACTTATTATAAACTTCTATAATAGGTTACCATGTTTATACAATAGTCAATTTAGTACCAAACTAATTAGTGAGTATGGCATCTTCCAAAAAGAGGCTGAAAAGAAATCAAAGTGATTTGATTAAATTTTTTATTTTCAACCAGCTGTGTTTGCTGAAAATATGACTAGCAAAAGATAGATGGAAGTCTGTTTATGGTGGCAAGCATAGATTCTTTTTTTTCTTCTGAGCTGAAAGGAGTTTAATTTCTTCTTACCATATCTCTAGAGGACATTTTATAAAAGAAAAACATATTAAGGGAAGATTCTCGGACATTGTTCTGTAAACTACTTTACAGATATTCTACTTACAGATTCACAAGGTTATTTTGGGACTTACTTCTTGCTGTTTTATTATTAGAATGATCTTGAAAGGCCATAATATAAAGAAAGTAACTGAGAAGATGGAGAACCACTGATCTGTAGAACAAGGCATATTGACTCCAAATCTGATCCAAGGACCAGAAGCATCTGTAGCCCCTAGAAACTTGCTAAATATGTGGAATTTCAAATCTTACCCCAGACTCGGAGAATAAAATATGTATTTGAACAAGACCTCTGACTGGCTCCTATGCACATTGTTTTTTTTAATTTTATTGAGGAGTTGTGTTGTTGTATGATCATAAATGCATAAACAATATGATATGTCCCTCATCCTAATCCAGAATCACACCCACATCACCCATATCCCAGTCTCTTGACTCTTCTGTATTTCCCCCATAACAAATATAAATGTCTTTCTCCCCCATATATATACATATATATACACACATACATATATATGTATGTGTGTGTATATATATGTATATGATTGATTGTGCATTTTCCAGAATTAAATGATTGCATAAATATTATTTGGCTTCTCGGCAGAGTGAAGAGTAAGCTACATTGTTGATTTGCCCCCTAGGTCCCTTCCTATCATCCCTCCCTTTCCCTTCCCTGATGCCTCTTCCTTAATATCCCCCTATATATCTATGGTTCCCCTAAATTATGCATTATTTCAACTTTGGTGAGTCTAGTATATGAGTTTGACTCGAGGCTAGAGCACATTAAGTCCCCCCCCTCCCCGGGACAGTATGAAGGCTTTCTTAAGAGGTAAATTTATAGCACTGAGTGCATACATCAAAAATCTAGAAAGAGAGCAGATTAATAGCCTTATGCTTCAACTCAAACAACTTCAAAAGGAGGAACAATCCAATCCTAAATCTAACAGAAGACAGGAAATCACCAAGATCAGAGCTGAAATCAATGAAATTGAGAACAAAAA
>PVKS010012453.1:0-53685 GCA_004027875.1 Aplodontia rufa
CTAAGCAACTTAGTGAGACCCTGTCTCCAAATAAAAAATAAGACTGGGAATATTGCTCAGACGTTAAGTGCCCCTGTGTTCAATCCCTACTACCAAAAAAAAAAAGTGAAATATCATTTTTTATTGATTACATGTTAATGTTATGTCCTAGATTAAACAGATTATAAAAGTTATCCACCTGTTTCTTTTTACTTTTCAAAATATGGCTACTAGAAAACCAAGTTACATATGTGGCTCATATCATTTTTCTACAGTATTTCAATGGGTCAAATTATTGCCCAGATTGAATAACAAAGAGTTGGAAAGGCACTTCTCCCCTAGTATTGGCTTTTAGAAAGGTAAGTAGATTGTGTTGTAATCAGAAACAAGAACCAAAGGGTTGGGAAAGAGCTGTAAGAAAAGCTACTCTGTTTGAATGGATGGTTTTTATTTGCAATACAAACAAATGATAAAAGTGAAACCACCATAAGGAGGGAAACAGAATTTTACTAAGTAAAAATTAACACATTCCTGAACAATGGATCAAAGAAGAAATCAGAAGATAAATCAAAAAATATAGAAGACAAACAAAAATGGAAACTCAACATACCCATACTTATGGTACGCAGCAAAAGAGGTTCCCAGAAGGGAGTTTATAGCAATAAATGCCCACATGAAGGAAGAAAATAAGTAACCTAACTTCACATCTTAAGGTTAAAAAAGAACAAACTATGCACACAATTTGCAGAAGGAAGGAAATAAAAGATTAGGGGTAAACTAAACAGAATCACAAGATTAGAAAAACAAAGAAAAGATCAATAAAGCTAAAATTTGCCATCACTGCTGGATGAAAATGGAAAAGAAAAGCTACTTGGACTTGGAGGTGATTCTTTTTTTATATCAAAAATACAAATAACAGAAGCAAAAATAAGCTCACATGCATTTAAGTAAAAAGTGCCTTCATGGTAAGAGAGACAGCCAACAGGTGAAAAACCAACACAAAAGACCATATACCTAATAGGGACCAATATCTAAAACATAGGAACTAACTCAATACCAAAAAAAGATTAAAATAAAACATAGGCAAAGGACCTGAATAGACATTTCTCCAAGGACAACAAAAATGTCCAACAGAGGTATGAAAAATGCCCAATATCACTAAACCTCAGGAAAATGTAACTAAAATCATGAGACAGTATTTCATACATTAGAACAGGTATCATCAAAAAGTCAAGAAATGGTAGCAAGGAAGTGGAGAAAGGAGAAGCCTGTACACTATTGGTGGGAATGTAAATTAGTGCCACATTATGGAAAACCGTATGGAGTTTTTCTCACACACACACATACGCCCTAAAATTAAAATCATTGTATGTTCAAAAAATCCTACTCTGGCTGGGCTCAGTAGTGCACAAATCCCAGCAACTTGGGGGGCTAAGACAGGTGGATCGCAAGTTCAAAGCCAGCCTAAGTAAATTAGTAAGGTCCTAAACAACTTAGTGAGACCCTGTCTCAAAATAAAACATAAAAAGGGCTGGGGATGTGGCTCAGTGGTTAAGTGCCCCTGGGTTCAATCCCTAGTACCAAAAAAATAAAATAAAATAAATAAAAAAATCCTACTTCTGGCTATTTATCAAAAGAAAATAAAATTAATATCTCAAAGAGCTATTTGCACCCTCCATATTCATTGTAGCTTTATTTGCCATCACCAAGACATAACAATAATCTAAGTATCCAATTATAGATAAATGGACCACAAAAATGTGATACACTGAGGAAAATTATTCTGCCTTTTTTTTTAAAAGAGAAAGTGAAAGAATCAATCTTATTTATTTTTTCATCTTTTTTTTTTTTTTCCTAACAGTTGTGTATGTGGTGCTGGACTGGGGTTCCAACTCGGTCCTTGTACATGCCAGGCAAGCACTCTATTGCTGAGCTATCTCTCCAGCCCAAGTGCCTTTAAAAGGAAGGAAATCCTCCCATTTGTAACAACAGATTAATCTTGATGACATTATGCAAAATGAAATTAACCAAACATGGAAAGACAAATAGTGCATGATCTCACGTGAAAACCTAAAAAACAATACCTAAAGACACTGAGCTTAGAGAAACAGAATGAACAGTAGTTATGGGAAGTTGGTCAAAGAAAACAAACTTTCAGTTAGAATTTGACTAACTTCTGGAGCTCTAATATATACAATGGTGGCTCTAGTTTCTTATACACTTGAAATATGCTGAGACAGCCTAAGTGTCTTTACAAAAAAAAAGAACCGAGTAGCTTGATTAGGGCATCATTTCACAACGTATTTGTACACCAAAACATGTTGTACACCTTAAATGTGCACATTGTATATTCATTAATCATACCTCAATACAATGATGAAAAAAGATTGTATCTATACATATTAGATACCTTATATAGAAATTTCTTCAAGAAAAGAAATTACTTTTACTAGTCTAAATCTCTCTAGACTCATTTTTCCTTTTGAAATGATTGCTATTTATAGTGGAATCATTAAAAACTAAAGGTGTAGGCTGGAGCAGTGGCTCAGCAGTCGGAGCACTTGCCTGGTATGTGCAAGGATCTGGGTTTGAACCCCAGAACCACATATACAACTAAGTGTTAGAAAAACAAAAACCAGTTGGAAAAAAAATAAAATTGATTCTCTCTCTTAAAGAAAAAGTCCCCCCAAATTAAAGGTTGCTTAGGAACCCAGTTATTGAATCTTTAAAATATTGTCTGAAACTTTAAGTACTTCAGCAAAGATAGTGTGATATGTAGGTGTGTGTTTAAATTGCTTTAATCTACACCCAAGGATATGCTGAACACCCAGAGTCCCCCAGTCACACATTCACACTTGAAAGATGAGTGGCATGTGAGAGTGCCGTACTCTGGACCCCATTTCCTCAAGAGCTTAAAAACTGTTAACAGAATCTTCACTTGAGGAGTTTTAAATGAGAGTATAGGAACATTTTCCACAGTGTGATGTGCCTCCACTCTCAGATGAACAGGAGCGTGAGAAGCTGAGGAGCCAGCAGCCAAACACCTCCGGAAAAGACTCCTAAAGTCTGCCAACTAGTCCTGCACTCCTCTCCTTGATGAGTGCTTTCTTCTCTGGTCCAATTATAAGCTTAGCTAATCTTTCAATACAAAAATTTCATTTTGCCTTGGAATTATATAGACACTGTTATAATAGACACCAGTGTATGTATCTTGGCTGAGGTGTATCTATATGAGAGGCTGTAGGAAGACACATACCTCAGTGACTATATATCCTGGTTTGTCCAGGAGGGTTCCAGTTTACATTTATTGTTCAGTATTCTTTACTAATAATGCCACCTTTCACTCCTAATAGTGTCAAAGTTTGAATGAGAAATTTTATGGCTACTCTTTTGTGGTTTTGGTTTCCGCTGTGTGTGGGGAGAGGGTGGGTGCTGGGATTGAACTCAGGGCCACAGGCATGGTAGGCAAGTGCTCTACCACTGAGCTACATCCTTGGGCCTCTTATGACCTCTAAAAAATATGTCCACAGGGGTTGGGGATTTAGCTCAGTGGCAGAGCACTTGCCTAGCACGTGCAAGGCCCCGAGTTTGGTCCTCAGCCCTGAAAATAAAATAAAATAAAATAAAAAATATGTCCACAAACTCTGCTGTTCCATCCCTCCAGAGGTGGAGCCTAATTTTCCAACCTTTGTGTGTAGACTGGATTTAAGTGACTGGCATGTAAGGAATAGAATAAGGCATAAGTGACTGTCATAAAAGTCACCCTTGCTCTCTGTTGGATCACTTACTCTAGGGGAGGCCAGCTTCTACATTGTGATGACACCCAGGCAGCCCTGAGAAGAAGCCCACATTAGAAGAAACCCAGGATGCCTGCCAACAACCCCGGGAGCAAGCTATCTTGGAAGTGGAACCTTCAGCCTCAGCCAAGCTTTCAGAGGCTACAAGCCAGCTGACACCCTCACTATGACCTCATGAGAGGCCTGGGCTAGAACCATCTAGTTAAGTCACTGGAAAATCAGTTTCCTGATGTTTAGAAACCATGCAAGGGTATAAATGTTGCTTTGTGTTGCCAATTTTTGGAGTAATTTATTAAGCAGCAATAGATAATACACCTATAGTTTGACCTAGCTCTCATTTGCATACTTTATTGATATTTACCAAAGGGATATGATAAATGAAAGTGACCAAATCGTCCTATATCTGATTGAGCCTTAAACCCTCCTGGTAAGTTGATATTCAGCATGGCAGAGCAAAAACTCACCATTAAATTACATTCAGTAGCAGTAATAGCTACACTTATTGAATACTTAGTCCTACAGAAAGCTTGCTAAGGATTTCATATAGGTTGTCTGTCATATACTTCACAGTAAACCCTATGAAATGTGTTCCAGTCCCATTCTGTAAAGGTAAAGTCGCCAGCCCATTCGTGCAGCCAGGTGGTGCAGAACCCGCGCTCAGTATCGGTAGGTAGGTCTGTCTGACTGCAAAGTCACTCTATTCACAGCACAAGTGTGCTTTACAGCCTTGCAAAAAATGAATCCAGGAAAATGATATAACAGAATTTGGCAAAAGGCCATGAGCAAATGTAGAAAGGCTTTGTCTGAAAGAGGTATTAAGTCTGAGGTTTTATATGCTCTTTTTAAATCATGTTTTTGTCAGAGTGGCTGATACATTCCCATGGTTGTAAAGACAAAATGTCTTTCAGTGAAATCTCTCTCACCTCTATGCACAGCAGCCTAGTGTACCATACACCTTACCTTTCTACAAAAGAATGACTTGGGCATCATTAAGTATCAATACGTAAAAAAGGCTCTTCATCTTTCTTATAATTGCATTATGTGCTAGTGAATCATAAAACCATTTATGTAATAAGTACCAGGTTGATAACTGGTTACTAATTTTTGGTCCTGTTATTTCAAAACTAAATGCTATGATGAAAATTTTGTTTACATATCATTGCCAGGTACAAGTTCTATCATAGCCCAGCCCACTGAACTGAATTGCTAAAGATGCAATCCTAGATATTATTTAGTGGTTCAAATTTTAAACTATGAATTCTGTGTTGTGATTGTTCATTTCTAACTTGGTCATGAGGTCCCTGGTGAGAGTAGACATGAGCCAAGAGAGCCACTCTCTACCACCACGCTCGTCCAAGGGGAGACCTCCAAGGGGTGAAACAAAAACAGAAAAAAAGGGGAAACATCATTTGTGCACCCACAAGAGGTCCGCAGTGTGACAGGAGGCTAATGCCACATCAGGAGGCAAGAGGGAGAACAGCAGAGTGCAGATGGGGGGAGGGGGGGGGGGGGAGAGAGAGGGAGGGAGGGAGGGGAGCCCCCAGGCATCACTCCTCAGCTTCCAGGAGTTTTGTAGTTGGGCTGAATGAAGGAAAACACGTGCACAGGGGGACGTGTTCATGTGACTCCCATGTTTGCCTCTGGGTTTATCATGGCCAGCAACTGTGGGGAGTGCTGGGCTTGTGTCTGTGGGACAAGTGACACGTGGGCTCTATTGCAAACCGCCACACAGGGAGGGGAAGTTGGGTAGGACTCAGTTTCAAATAACTTACGTCAGGACTGAAAACCGAGGCTGAGGCAACTATCTTAAACAAATTACGACAGTACTGAAACTGTGAATTCCTTTTCATGTATTCTGGGAGTGGTATGAAGGAAAAAGAGCACAGTTTTTTTTTTTTTTCTTAAATAAATTAGTAGGTTTTCACCTTTTTAGCTACTTTATCAGTACACAACAAAACTTCCACCTGCAGGACCACTGGTACCCACAGTCCCAGACAAACTCTGTGAACAGCAACCTCCTACAGAATGCCCCTGTAACAGGCTGCTTCTTCACAAGTGCTCTGTAAAAAAGGAAGGGTATCTGGGTGCTGATCCCTCCACTGGGATACAGACCCACAGTGTACATTCAGCAGGGGCCCTGCCCAGGGAGGGTGGAGGACTAGACCTCCTGCTCGCTCTTCCTTGATGGCCCAGCCTATCTCTCCCTTTCCCCAACACAGCCTATTTCTAAAGCCCTGCTGTAAAGTGTGGAGGAATTTGTCCTGACCCTAACAGATTAAGTGGTAAACACAAAGAGACCCATATTGTATGACATATGTCAATCTCCAAATCCTCCTAATTCTGTAACAGCTGGCCTACTGAAGGCTGGAGTTAGCAGCTAAAGCAGAGAGCAACATTTTTCTTCCTCACCTGTCCCTCTCAAACCTGCCCGTAGGCCAGCTGTGGAAGAACACTCAGGCAAGTTTTATAACCTTTCTGGTCATTGTCACATAATAAAAGGGCAATCTAGTTGACCCAGGTGCAAAACAGATAGAAACATCAGAACCACTGCCACCCACTGCCACTGGGCCAGGTGGAAGGAGACCTTCATGTAGTACCAGAGAGATATAAGGAAGAGAAACATTGTTCTATGCTGGATAAAACCAGGCTTCTTATTTCAGAGCAGGTCATAATGAATAACTAAACAAAATAGTTAGAAGGTGATTACAACTGAATGCTAATAAAACCTTTTCCTGTTGATGAGTGGACACAATATGGCATGGCAAGCATATCTACCCCAATTTCTGAGCAGTACAAAAATGAGAATGATGAACACAGATTCCTACACATTGTGTACGACTTTTAGAAAACATTGGAATGAAATTATGGGTGTAAGACTAGCAAGATGCATCTATTCTAGAATTTTTTAAATCCTTACCAAGAAAAAGAAAAGGATGTTACCCACCAAGATTGATCAGTTCTTCTAATCACAGGGCATTAGAACTGTAATGTTCTCCCTTAGGAGTTTAGGAAGTTCTTTTATTATTATTATTTCAAGCAGAAAAACTGAATGCTAAATGAGTACATTCAGTTTTAGAAAGCAATATTATTTTAGCCTTTAGAAGTTTGAAAATAAAATACTTTGCATTTTAAGTTGCCAATAAAATTGCTCCCCAATATGAATTTGCAATTCAAGCAGCAAAGTCAGAGAGATGTTAAGTTTTCTCTTTAGGTTCTCAGAGCTGCCAACTTTTTATGGGTTTTTGCTCAAAGAAAGAAATCTCCACAAGAAGCTCTTTAAGCATACGTTGTCAAGCATAATTCCCCAAAACTCATTTGCCAAGCTGGTTGATGCGGAGCCCAATACATGGTAGTTTATATATTTTAGAAATCTGACTTTGAAGTTTTGTTTGAGGTTCCCAATTCCTTATAGAAAGTATTTTAAGTCAACTCTTTTGCAGTATTAATAAGTTCTTATTTGGTTTGTTCCTGGACAATTACATATAGGGGGAAAACACTGCTTCATAGGAACCTTGAATAATTGATAATTTTGATATACTTTTTAAAAAGGAACCAGAAAAAAAGTAGCATTTGTTTTATTTTCAGTTTTATCTATTCTTGGAATTCAAACTAGAAAACAATATTATTTTAGCCTTCAAGTTTGAAAATAAAATACTTTGCATTTGGTTAAAAAAAAAAAAAAGAAAAAATTCAGTTGTACCAGTTTTACTCTTTAAGACAGCGGTAGAAACCACTGAATATAAACACTCTAAGAGATTAAGAAAATTCAAATGCATTCCCTCCTACCTTTTGATTTAAAGCATACATGATTCCTGTTATATGTTAAGTCGTTACTAAGATATGCTATTAGAAGTCTCTCATGGTGTTAAGAGTACTCATTTCAGTTATCATGGTCAGGTGAAACCACCATCGGAATCACCCCATTTGAGGTTCATGTTGATTCTGAAGAACATGGAGCCAAAGGAGATAGATGCTCTTTGCAAATATAACACATGAGTTAAACATGCTCCAAGTTTGATCTGGAGTAAATGACTTGGTGCTTCCTGCTGCCTGGGAGCAGAGGTTAACTCTTCAGTTTTCTTGGGAATGTCATAGATAATTATGTCACCATCAACACTAGAAGTGACAGGTCAGAATTCAACCTTGCATACTTAACTGCGGCTGGAATACCTGCATCTGTTAAAGTTATTTACTCTAAGGGAGAGAAGAACAAAATCTTCTACTGCATATGGGCTCTCAAGCTGATCATAAATGGATTCTCAACTTCTTATGATCTGCTCCTCCCTCTATGTGCATCTGTTCAGAAGGGTAACTTCTAATATGCATATTTTTACATTATGTAAATTATTAATTGTTTGCATTGTTTATGTCATTACCTCTGACATAACTACTGTAATACTACTTTTAAAAACATATGCTAAGACAGGTAAATTACTCCACACATTAGTGGGGGGTATGTTATGGGACTTTTAAAAGCAAGTACATTTTTAATGAGCTAAGGTGACTAAACACCCAACTAAAACTGTCCAAAACCTCACAGAAGTCATGGGTAGGAGAGACTCTTAAGTCTCTTCTAATTGAAAATTTTTCTTCCCTGGACAATCTGCAGCATGTGGATTCCTTAATTTCAGGATTCTTTAGTGCTGCTACCTCCTCCCTCTATTGGATACTATTTGGGGTCCAGAAGATGGTGATCAGAAAAACTGGGCATAAAATATCAACTTTTTGAAAGGTGCAGTTGTCATCTTTATCTGTGTCCCTGGGTCATGATGAAAGTCAAAGCCTAGTGTTTCTGTGGGTCCTCTGAAGTTCCCTATCACTGATGAATCTCTCACCTGACAGTTTTCAGATACAAGCGCTGCCTTCTCCAGGTATCTCTGCTTGTGAGTTCCTACTCAGCACCAGGTTCCCAGAGAGAGTAAACCGAGTTGTTGCAATCAATGGCAAGCCCCAGCCCCTATACCACAGCTGATTTGGATGAGGTCCCTCTCAAAATAACGCCATCCAGATGCTACCTGTGGTCCACAGAGCCCACCGCACACACCCAACAGTCTTGCTTGTTAAAATGAAGAGACCAGGCCATTCCTAAACAATCAGCCCTCCTCCTGGTGCTGCCAGATAGAACCAGTGTCCACGGCAGCCTCTTGCCTCCTGCGTTAGGCATCCCCAGACAGCAACAGCTTAGTGACCCTGAAACATCAGGAGACACATGTTCAAGCCTTCCAAATGTAGTTTTTCCTTAAGTTCCTCTCTTTGCCTTAGCGTGAGGCGGAAAGATTGCCCCCTACAACCCTGTTTTAAGGACCACACCAATACCTCTCTGCCAAGAAACCCTCATGTGAGTTGCCTCCACCTCCCCATGATTCTTCACCTTCTCTTTTACAATCTGGAGGGTGGTGCTGGCATCACCCTCTCCACATACCGTGCAGGTGACCCACTGCCCTGCTTTGGGATGTGGGAGCACTTAGCAGTTACTGTCTTTTTCCTGAAACTTGGCTTCTGCTGAAGTTTTAACACAAAGAAACGCCAGTTTCAGTTCCTTGTTGCACTTTATGCCCTCAACTCTAAGGCGTCATCTTTTGAAAACATCAATTTAGGGGCTGGAGCAGTGGCTCAGCAGTTTCGGCACTTGCCTCACATGCGCAGGGATGTGGGTTCAAACCCCAGCACCACATACACAACAAAGTGTTGAAGCAACAAAGGCCACATGAAAAACTAAATAAATCTGATTCTCTTTCTCTCTCCTGGTCCCTCTCTCTCTTTAAAAAACAAAATACAATTTAGGAAGAGACAAGGAGGGAGAAGCAGCAGCATGCTAAATCTGATTGACATTAAGATGTACCCCCACTATAGAAGCTCAGAATGTTACTGGAAGCTCAGTCCTTGTCCCTGATGCCAATGGTTCTGAGAAAAAAAGGAAAAAAGAAGATTTATTGCTTTGCTAGCAAAGGAGAAACACAGGAGACTCCAGTTCCAGGTGCTGTAATTCTGGCCCTGGGTGGGTGATAGGGCGGGGGTAGGGCAGGCAAACAGAAGGTAGCAAAGAGGTGATTCAAAAGGCTACATTCCAAGTGTTCTCTACCTGGAGTTGCAATTCACTTGTTAATCTGGAAGATAGTCTTTTCTTAGTTCTTCTGTGATGTCCCCAAATCTGAATTAACTTCATTCCTGTGTTGGGTGTGTGCTCACAGACAGATAACTCTGCTGGGACTGGACGGGGCCGGAGAGAGGAAGAGAAAGAAATAAGTTTTAAAAATGAGTCACAGTGGGTCTGGAGCAGTTACAGCGCTGGGTAAGGACACGGGTTCAAACCCCAGCACCCTGTACACAATAAAGTGTCATAGCAACAAAAGCTGCATGAAAAACTAAATACAACTGATTCTCTCTCTCTCATGGTCCCATTCTCAAAAAAAAAAAAAAAAAAGATTCAAAGTGGCAGAGCAGTAAGGATCCTATTCAAAGCATAAAATAGACCACTGTTATAAAAGTACAAGGGGGAGAGTCGCCTTAAACACAGGAAACACATTGCTCAAATGTCTGCAGATTTGGAAAAGCAGTTTCATTATTATTATTTTTGGCTTTGCTATTTTAAGGAGGACAGTGAAACAAAGATGGTAATGAGTTCATAATTTTGTCTCTGTTTCCTTATGTAATAGTTCAACATAAACATTTTCTTACATTAATAGAAAGCATTTAGTGACTGACACGAAATTTTTTGTCTTTCTAGGCTTCCTCTTTTTTAGTTTAACTTCCCCTTTCTTTCTAAAGGAAGAAGGCCAATGCAAACAGAATATGCATAGTGATACTAATTCCACAGTATTTCCTGCTCAACCAGAAATTCAAGTACCAGAAGTCTTAATCTTTCTGATCTACTAGTTCCTCATTTGTTAAGTCTCCCCACCCTCCCCCATTCTCACCCATACCAGGGTTGGAACGCACTGTGACACTAAACTACAACCCCGGAACTTTTTTTTTTCCTTTTAAAGCAAGGTCTCCCCAAATTTCTGAGCGTCTCACCAAATTGTAAGGCTAGACTTGATTTTGCAATCCTCCTGCCTCAGCCTTTCAGGTTGCTGGGATTACAGGCATGCACCATCATGCTCAGCTTGTTAAATCTATTCTTTAAAATAGTTCTGAGGATTAAATGAAATACTCAGCAATAAAGTTGTCCATTTTCCTACAAATGGTCGGCACACCAGCGTCCTAAGCATCTCCCCCTCACTATAACTTCTGCATATAAGAGCAATGGTCAAATCAGTCCCAGGGGAGTTAGGGTCAGTGAATGAACCAGGGATCTTCAATGGTCTCCTCCTTGCACATTCTCACTTGTCAGAACAAAACCTTACTCTTTCTGGATCTCCTTCCTGGGCTTACCAGAGCAACAAACCTAGAGGCCACTTTTCTGACTTCAAAATTGCATTTCTCCTGTTCACTGAAATTTAAATTTAAAATAAACTAAATTTCTCAGTCATTCAAACATTCACAATTGAAAGCTTTTTAAGGAAGTTCTTAGTAAGCACCTATTGTATTGTTCCAAAAATGACAACTCATTTCATGCTTACACAAAACATTTATTTGAGGGGAAATGTAGGGAACAAGTAGGGATAGAATATAATTCAATCCCAGAATAAATCCCTTTGTGTGCTTCCTTTATCTTCCTCTCCCTCCCTCTTGCTCCCTCACTCCTTCCAGGAGCTATATAATTGTATTTCCACTAGTGGTAGGTTAATGATAGGAAATTATGGACTAACGTATATGGCCAGCTGGGGAGATACCAGGTCACAGAAATCCCAGGTTGAAACGTGAACAGGGAAATTCTTGGCAAGGTCATTCTGGCTTATTCCAAGCCAAGAGGCAGCTTCCCTTTCACACAGATGTGAGATTGACAGGATTATCAGTAAGCAGCAAACACTAACCTGCCTAGGATTTAGCCTGGAATCCAGGAATCAGACAAGAAAGGTGGCTGTTGGGGCACTCATAGGCTTCCTGGGCAGGCCTGGGCATGTCCCTGGTGGCCTATGGGTAATTATTGCTCTTCCAGGGAGGTGCTGACCAAAACTATTCCTTGCTGCCTGGTGTCCTGGTTTCCTTCCAGGATCCAGAGGTCAAGAGGAAATGACACTGGAAGTTGGCCACACTCTGAGACAGAACCTTGGTCCAGAGTCACTGCATCTCTTAGAGCCTTTGTTCCCTCACCTCTAAGACTCTCCTTGGACTCTTAGCTCATGAATTTGTAAGAAACAAACTGGAAAAACAGTTTTCTTGATAAGAGGTGGAAAGACTGCAGAGCAGCTTCCAGAACCATCCTCATCTCCTGGAAGCTCTACTTCCCTCTTCTCTCCCTCCAGCTTCCTTGACTTCCAACCTGCATCTTTTCTGCACCCAAATAACCCCTGATTGCACATGACTTGTGTTGCCACGCCCCAAATCAGGCCCATCACATCATTTGACTTTGAACTTGTTAGGGTCCGAGACCCCTGACCACTCCCCAAAAGACCAAAGACACACGCGACAATGCAAATCGCAACAAGAGGTTTATTTCCAGCTAGCTGGGGTCCGTGTAGCCACCCAATCAAGGGAATCAACGAGGACCCCCATACACCCCCCCGTTGCTGGTGGTAACAGGCTTATATGCAGTTCAGGGCTCCCAGGCCCAAATCGCAGCGAATCAGAGTACAAGAGCATGACCTGGTGTGGCTCAGTCTCATTGGCTCCCAATCACCTCATCCGTGACCTTCGAGCCAGTTTCTTGTATCTCCCAGCTGGTTGTTTATTGGTCACATACAAGTCTCATGCTCTCAATCATCCGACCTTCTGTTCCCGACCTCCCTTTGGCCACCTGGTCCTAGTCACATCCCTAGTCACTCTCCCTTTGTTCTGAGAAGAGGCCTCTAGGGGTGGGGGTTATTCTGGGAATAACTACACAAGGATAAGGGATTTTTAACAGAAAAGCAATTCTTCAGCTAAATTGGTAGATTCTCTTTGTTAGGCCTGCTGGGGGCGTGGCTTCAGGTAGCCCACACTTCACAGCATCTTGGACCCTGGCTGGGGGCTTGCAGAAGTACTACTTCTAACAGAACAAAACCTGAATTAAGACATGCCATCACCTACAGGACAGCACTGTTACTGATCCTGATTAAGCAAAAGGGGTAACTATAAAGCTGTAACAATATTTCCACTTTAAGACTGGTGAAACTGGCTGCTGGATGTTAAACACCAAATCAAGGAGACCAAAGTTAAGACAGTTAAAGGGCTGAGGAAAAATCGTCAATATTTTGACCCTTGCCCTGTTTGGTCAGCCAAAGCTCAGGGTACGATGAAACTTCGATACAGGCTTGACAACTCTGAGTAACAAGACCTCCTGATCAGGGGGATCAGGTGACCCTAGAGAACAGAAAGCCAACCAGTGAACACACTGCAAAAAGGATGATCATTCATGGGCAATGTCCCTGATGCTTCCAAGCAAAGCCACGTGTGGTCAGCAAGACCCTGATCTATCCTTAGCAGATGGCACAACTGGTAAAAGGGCCAAAAGGCTTTTCACGAGTTCCTTAAGAATAACCCTGACAAACTCAGCTGACTGGTTGCAATAGACAGGAACAAGATCAATTTTGATCAAGTTGGTCTTAAACACCTGGCAGGAGAGTATAACCAAAACTCAGTCCTACATGGACATTTACCAACAAAGGCAATGGTTTTTTTTTTTTTTCTCTAAATGCCAGCTTTACAGGGGGTTCCCTAATCTAATTTGCTCAGAATCCCCTCTCTAGAACAAAACAGGCCATTTTTCTATCCACGGTGGCCGGACTCTACCTAGTGTCTTCACTCACTGCCTCCGAATTGGGGGCAGGAGGATGAAGTCAGTCTCTGCCATTCAGAGGCTAGAGCAGCATCAAGAGGCAATGGAAACATCCACTGCCTCCCTGACCTCCCTACAAAGACAAATAATATCTGTCACCTGAGTTTCATTACAGGACCTCCAAACACTGGATCTCCTGAGGATGAACAAAGGCTGCTACATCAGTAAAACTGGGCTGGTGGAGATGAACATCAGAACTCTCAGGCATCTGAACGAGAGGCCTAAGCAGCCTGACCCTTGGCCAGGATGGCTCAACTCCACTCTTGTCACCTGGCTAACCCCCCATCCTTACTCCCGTATTAGTGATAGACTTCTTCTAATGACTGCGCCCTGTCTCCTCAGGTTCACCTGAAGCCACATAAGCGAGTTCGCTAAAGTGACATACGACCAAAGGCCCTTACACCCTTACAGCCACCTCCCAGGGAGCCAACACCCAAACCTTCCCCTCCCCACGTTGCCCCATAAACAGCAGGAAGTAGCCAGATGAAAATCTATGCCCTATATCACCAAAAAGGTCGGGATGTTAGGCTGGCTGGGGGCATGGCTTCAGGTAGCCCACACTTCACAGCATCTTGGACCCTGGCTGGGGGGCGTGCCTTCAGCCAAGACACTGAGGCCATGCCTGCTGGCTAAGGGGCAGGGCAAAGGGCAACTTGCCCGCGAAAAGAACAGCCAATTGGGATGCTGGCGGACAAGCTCCAATGGATTGATGGATCCACCAGCCAGTCTCTAAAGGACCAATCCCATCATGAACTTCCAGGTAGCCAGCAAAACCAGCTGCCTGGCGAAGGTTCAACGCCATTTTCCCTGCCTGCCATTCTGGCCTGCTGCTGCTTCCCATGCCCGCCCTCATCATGGCGGCGCAGGTGAAATTGGCCCGAGAGCAACAAACCCAATAAACATCTCCGCCTGAATTTACACCAGTATCATTATCCTTTTTTCTGATTTTACACTCTTATGTATGGCTTTTCTGTGTACAGGTCAAAGTGGAGCCTATCGTAGCTACAGCTAGCTTGCTTTAGCACCGTTTGGCAGCACTCTCACAAGATCTGTTTTATATAGATTTTAACCAATGATTTTGGTGCTCAGTTTCAATGCCTGTTTTACATAGAGTTAAACCATGATATTGGTGCTTTCTCAATGCTTGCTTTACATGAATCTTAATCAGTGCTCATACCCCAAACCAATATAAACTCCAGCCTAACAAACATAAGATGATATCCTGCCTCCAGGTACCCCTCTGCATTGTGGAAACTCTGCTCTCCTTCCTTAAATAAATCCTGCTCCTTTTACTGTTCCCTTCCATGGTTGTCCATGAATTTTAGTCTTCAAATTTGTAAGACAAGAACCCAGAAAAAGATTGGTGTCAGATTCCCAGGGTGTGCTTCCACACCAAGAGCTGCAATGCTCAGCCCTACAGTAGTGGGGAAAAAACAGCTCTTAGCTGGGTAGCTGCTAACACTAGCTCAGCTACAGATATATGCAGCCAGCCCAAATTTCCAGTTTTAACTGGGAATAGCTGCAAACACTAGAAATGGGCTACACTGGCCCCAGAAATCTACAGTGAGCTGAAACTCCTTTCACCAGGGTTAGCAAAGAATCCGACCTCATCCCCAAACCCTTGCATCAGTGGAATCCCATTCTCTGAGGCCCCCATTTCTATAATCTGTCTCCTATCCCAATTCTGAAGAGGTCTTTGACTGCTATCAGGAGAAAGGGGTGATGATCTCTATGCCTTAAGCTGATAGTAGGCGTTGGCTATGGCAATCAAGGATACCCTCCAAAGGGTATATCTAGGGGGCCTTGACAGAAGTTGGGAGGCCCAACTTGGAGGATCATATTTTCATGACCATCTGGAGCTTAACAGACTTGTGGTGTCTCATGCATCAGGGCAATCCAGAGGTCCATGATGGTGGTTGGCAGGTCACCAGACAAGGCCTTTATTAGGCAGGGGTCATGTTAAAACAATAAACAAGACAGCAAAGCATTATTTTCCACAAATAATTACCATAAAAGTAACCAGTATTAGCCATTTCCTGAAAACTATGAAGACATTGACTTATTAAATCTTGAGTGGGTGCCATTTAAGACTTTGGGAACATTAACAAAGTTGATAGAAACATAACATTTAGCTTTTACAATGGCTTTGGCATTTCAAGCTATGGTGCCATCTGCTTCTGTAAAACAGCTTCTTCATTAGTGTGATTCCTGTTTGGTAGAGAGATTTCCTTTAGCTCCTGTTTTATTTACTTTTGAGAGAACTGACAAGTCTTTGTCTCTTAAATGCCCCTGTAGAACTGAGCTTTGGTTATAGTCTCCTGCCAGGTGTTTAAGACCAAGTTGATCAAAATGGATCTTGTTTCTTTCTACTGCTAAGTGTCAGCCAAGATTCATCAGGGTCATTCTTGGAAACTTGTGAGAAGCCTCTTGGCTCTTCTACCAGTGTGCTGTCTGCCAGGGAAACATCAGTGATATTTCCCTTTCCAGTGATGGTTCTCCGTACAGAATGTGCACTGGTTGTCTTATTGGGAGGTCATATGACCTGAAGTTGCCAAGTCTGTATAGAAGTCCCATTGTTCCCTAGGTCCTGGATGATCAATTGTCATCAATTGCCCTGGATGGGCAATTGTCAAAATATTGGCTGATTTTTTCCATGGTTCTTTAACTTTCTTAATTTTGGTCTCCTGGTCTCGGTTTTAAACATCCAGCAGGCCAGTTTTGCCAGTCTTAAAGTAGGAGCACTAGGCTTTAACTTTAATGTCTGCAGTTTCATAGTTACTCCTTTTGTTTAATTAGGGTCGGTATTGTTCTAGAAGTTAGAATTATGTCTTATCTGTCCTGTAGGTTATGGTGTGTCTTAATTTAGGTTTTTATGTTACAAGTAGTACTTTTGCAAAATAAGCCACCTTTTCTCTGATGATGAAAAATTATGGAAACAATGGCTATTACACTTTAAACATTTCATAGAAAACACTCTATTGATTGCCTCACCACCTGGAAAACTTGTGGGTTAGTAATTTTAAAGACCTTTCTTGGTAAACCTTATTTAAGTCTCATGAACTAAAAAATCATTTGAAACCTTAATTAAATTTGCACAGGACCAAAAGTGAGTCATCAGGAAAACTGAGCTCAAAAGATAGAGTTTGCCTAATGATGATTTGGCCATTATTATTCTAGCAAAGGAGCACATGGAACATCTTCGTCAGACCACAGTTTGATTTTTGATCAGAGTCAGCACTTTCCCTTTATCTCCCCATTTCTGGAACTTACCGAGAGAGTAAAACCCCAGAATATGAGACAGTGCCACGGCAGTTTAACACTTCTTTCATTCTGGTCTTGAACGAGTTTGGGCAATTGCTCATGCAAATCTAGCTTTAAGATTGTGTTACAGTTTATTACCTTAGGGTCATCTCTCCCTATCCTCCAACTGGTATTTTGGTCAAACTTGAGTGTAGAAAAATATTAGGCATTTCTTCCCAGGATTTGAGGGTCAATGGCATTCCAGTGTATGACTGCTTGTGTCAGATATAGTTTTACCCATTTGTATGGCAAGGGAGAAGGCGGCACCCCTCCATTTTCTGAACCACATCAAGGCATTCCTTGATCCCTTAGGGACCACAATGCAGTTGGCAACTACCCCTTGAAGCCTGCTAGTTGGATTAATCATTCTTACCAATGCAAGGTACTTAAAGCTTCTTATGATTCTCAAAATATGAGTGACCACATATTGAGCCCTGATTTAGGATTTAGGCTGGTTGGATTAGTCACCCTTACTAAAGCATGACCCCAAATCCATTTTCCTTGTGTCATTTCCCTCTTAAAAGGATAAAACCCTGGTTTTTCTATGCTACGTCTACCCTCAGTTAAGGAGGCATTATAGATGGGTTGTATGTCCTGGAGGAACTCAGTTACTATAATAAGGAAGAGACATGTCCCAAGAGTCATATGCCCAAGACAAGTTTTTAGTCTTTCTTGATGTATTTCCCTTTATACACATATTTAAGTCCTGTTCTAGCTGTAATGTTTGATCTTAAATTACTTGAGAGACTTTGTTTGGATTGTACTTGGATTTTCTTTGATGGGATTAAAATTATTGAAAGGAAAACTGGCTGGACTTGGAAACACAGGGAATGGGACCTTTCTTGGGGGTGGTACTCACGAGGCACAGTATGAGGTTTGCATCTTAAGAGGTGCTCTAGTACTTAAAATTCAAATAACTGTGTCCATGGGTTCTATTGAAACAATTGGAGTTCAGAGGGGTATAACAAACCTAAATCTTACATGGTTTTAATGGCACATTAGAGAGAAAGAAATAGATTGCAAGGTTTATACTCTGGGGATTAGTGGGTAACTTCTTTCCCAAATACTTCAGATCAAACTAAGACTTCATCTCAGGATCCAAGATTTGTCAGATGAGGGTGCCCTCTACAATTGGGCCAAGTCAGTCAGAATCAGAAAGACAGATAGTGGTCAATATCTGGTATCCCTGAGAGCTCTCAGGTCAGACTTGGGACATGAGACCTTCATGCAGCACTGGAGAGTTGCCCTGGTTTCCTGCCTTCAGTAGTCTCAAGCTTTCCTATGTCTTATGTACCAATTTTCTCCCACAGAAAGGAAACTGAAGCAAGTCAGGACTGACATTCCCAATGCCTTGGCAAAGGGGGATTAATCCTGACTGCCCAGCAAGCCTGTCACCTGAGTCTTAAGGCCAGCAGCCATGCTAGTCACTTTTAACTGACAGGTGCCTGGTGTTTAAAGGAGGTTTGTCCACTAAGAAAGAGCACAGAGAAAAGAGAACTCCTTTGTCCATATTACTCACCTTTTGAAGATCTCAGATGAATCCCTATAAATGTAATGCAGAAGGTAGATGGTGGGTTCTGTCTTATGAATCTGAGGGATGAAATCCATGGACAAAGGGTCAGACAGTTAAGAAAGAGGATTTAGAGTAATAGAAAGAAAGCAGAATTCCCAAAGAGGGAAGGATGCCAAGGGAGGGATCCCTTGAGGAATATTTTATTGAGGAGAAAAATGTAAAAAGTTGAGCAGTTTGGGCAGAGAGGAGGTTTGGAGTGAAGATATCAGGCCTGGAGCAGAAGCTTGGACATAGGGAACCTTGGACCATTTGCCATTGCAGTGAAGAGTTTTCACGATCTCTGACAATTTGGAAGTCAAATGTGCCATATCAGGCCAGTGACTGTTATTGTCTTACTTGTATTGAGACCAGGCACTATTACATAAGAACACTGGTCTTTCAGCTTTGACTGTGTCTTGGGGACCCAGGGTCTGGTATGATCGGGAAGGCACCCCACAGAGGATCTCATTAAAGCTTTAATGGGGTCTGGCCCAGGTCGGACAAGATGGATTGAGAAGTGCCCCAAGGATGTTGACAGAGAGAAAGGTCAAAATCGAGGGATGTCCCCACAAGAATTTGGTATCTCTAGGGCTGTTCCAGGAATGACCAATGGAACAGGCAATTGATGGGCACCCCAAAGAAAGCAAGTCATGGCCACCCAGTTGTAGAGGGTCTTTCTTTCACTCAGTGCCAGGAATTGTCAGAGGAACAGTTCCCATGGAGAGAGAAAACATGGCAGGGATTCCAGGAATCCAGAAGAGTCAGAGGGGATCACTCACCCAATAAATGAAGGCCAGTAGTGGATGTGATATTCAGCAATGTGACTGGTCCTTACTGAAGGTGCTGGAGGCAGAGGTGTAGAGAGAGAGACACAGAGAGAATAGATAGAGGTCAAAGGAAGGCCCTGAAGGACTGCCCATGATGGGATCATTAGGAAGCTGTCAGAAGGAGTACCTTATGATGGAGTGTGTAGGCTTTGATTTCATGATTGTGGAGTATGATCATTCCCCTAGGGATGATGGGGGGAGGTATTAGGGATTGGTGGGTTGCAGTGACCTTGAGGTGGTTCTTTTTCTAAGATGGAGAATAAGTTTCAAAATTGCATCGCTTAGGTCAAGTTCTACCTAACAATTTGGATATTAGGTGTCTCCCAAAAGCTCATGTGTGAGGCAATCCAAGAGGGTTTAGAGGTGAAATGATTAGGTTATGAGAGCCTGATGGGGATTAACTGAGTGGTAACTGAAGGCAGGTAGGGTGTGGCTTGAGGAGGTGGGTTCCTGGGAGCATGCCATTGGGGTATATATTTTGTGAGCTGAACGTAATCTCTCTCTGCTTCCCGATTGCATCTTGAGCCACTTTTATCCACCACACTCTTCCTTCATTATGTTATGCCTCACCTCAAGCCCCAAGGAATGGAGCCTACTACCTATAGACTGAGACCTCTGAAACCGTAACCCCTCCAAATAAACCTTTCCTCTTCTTAAATGGTTTTATCGTGTCTTTTCATCACAGTCATGAAAAAGCTGACTGAAACATTGCTATTTCCCCATTACCAACTAAGTGACTTTTAAACTAACTTTCTAATGGCACACACTGCTAAGGATTGCATGCCTTTTCTGGCTGTATTCCACTACAAGGAATGTTTTTGTTGTTCTGTTTGCCAAAGCATCCATTTTCATGTAAATTACCTCCCTGCCTGCCCCCCATCTGCAATTCCCCAGAGACAGCTTTTTAAAAATAAAAGGTATGTTGGTCACTGTCCAGACATGCCCTAGTTCACAGGCAAACCCAGTAGCTATGCCACCCATACTGAGCAGACACAAGAGGCAGAATTCATTTGGGCCAACCTTGAAGGCATGTTTACCTGGCACAGCCAGAGGTAGCAACATCTTAAGGAGAACTAATGATCTGACACAGGCAATTGAATAGTGCCAACACTCGTGCCAAGTAAGATAAAAGATTCATGGCCTAAGGCTTTGAAGCTGGATGGACACAGGTGCCAAAATGAAGACATTCAAAATCAAGATAGAAATTGTGCATGACTCTCTCACCCCAGTGGTGTGTGATTTCAGGTTGATAAGGCACAGAAGAGACAGTCTATGTCTATTTCATGTTTTCTTTGCATGTGTTTTGCTTTGCCACTTATATAGAATCTCCTTGTTTTAAACAACTTGTTATCATGAATATAAAGGTAACCATAGAGATTTGGGGAGGAATCATGTTTAAGGAACTGATGCTGATAGTTACTTAGGATTGGTTCTCAGATCTCTGCTTCAGAAATGTCACTGTTCACTTTTTCTCTGTCCAGTCCCAGCAATGATAGCTTAGAGCTATTGCCCCTTCCGAGAATGTTTTTGCCCACCTTTGTTCCTCTAAACAACCCTTTGCAAAATCTGTCAAATTATAGGATTATCCCATGTTGCCTATGTGTACGCTACGTTGAAAAAACCTTAGGGAAAATCCCTATCTGCAGCCAGAGACTTCTTGCTATCCACTTTCAGTGATGGTATCTTTCAATGGGAAGCAGGTGGCATTAATGGACTCCGTAGTTCTTAAGCAATGCATGATTGTATGTCACCTCTTAACTTCTGCATAATAGAGATGGACTGCAAGCTTCCTGTTAAAATCCTCCTTTATTAAGAATTAGTCCTTTATTCCTTTTAATGTTTCTGCTTTCAAAAATAGGGGGAAACTGGCTAGATAGTGTTAGGCCTGCTGGGGGCAGGGCTTCAGTTAGCCCACACTTCACAGCATCATGGCCTCTGGCTGGGGGGCGTGCCTTCAGCCAAGACACTGAGGCCATGCCTGCTGGCTAAGGGGCAGGGCAAAGGGCAACTTGCCCGCGAAAAGAACAGCCAATTGGGATGCTGGCGGACAAGCTCCAATGGATTGATGGATCCACCAGCCCGTCTCTAAAGGACCAATCCCATCATGAACTCCCAGGTAGCCAGCAAAACCAGGTGCCTGGCGATGGTTCAATGCCATTTTCCCTGCCTGCCATTCTGGCCTGCTGATGCTTCCCATGCCCGCCCTCATCATGGCGGCGCAGGTGAAATTGGCCCGAGAGCAACAAGCCCAATAAACATCTCCGCCTGAATTTACACCACTATCATTATTCCTTTTTTCTGATTTTACAGATAGTGCCTCATATGAGGCAAAGATTTGCGTGATCATTGACTTGTAGAAGGCAACAAGAAAAGTTGTAGTGTTTAACACTTGGGAGGTGATCTTCAAGTCTCAAATAAATGGTCACTTGGTTACCCACAGAGGTTGGGCTGGCTGAAGGAAAATTGTGATTTTAGGAGTAATGAACATCCATTGGTGACTGAGTTTGAATGGGGTGGGGGAATGCATGTCTCGCTCTCATCCATCAGTGCTCTGACAGTTGTTCTGCTTTCAGTCTACAGCCCTACATGCCCTAGGTGCGTGATGTGGCAGGTGCCCTTGTGGGTGCCTTTCACCACTGTCACCTAGGGCAGACACCCCATATCTTCCACAGCATCTGCACCCAAGTTAGTAGACCCCTACACATAGCTTTGTTTCTCTCCTGTCCGGGCTTCTGAGACCACTGCCTCATACTTCCTACGAGCCCTTTTGATCAAGGTCCTCTGCTGCCTTCAACTGATGTGAAAACAGCAGACATTCCTGGAGTGCCTAAATGAGTGAAGTGCATTTCTTGCATGGATGGAACTGCCCTGCTAGCCTTGCCTTTGGGTCTTTTTCCTATCTTCCATGTTGGTGGTAGCAAGTGGAAAGAAAAGGTGCAGTCAATAGTGGAAGAGACTCAGTAATTACAGCCTCAAGAGTTCTAGAGTAGACAAGCTTGGAAGATGAGTGGTTCTATTTCTATGTTATCAAATTTCAAATAATTTTAACATGACCAAAGACAAGTTACACACATTTCCCTACATGCCCTAGGGAGAACTTGCTTATATGGTTGTCATCAACAAAGCATAGTAATATTTTTTTTTTTTTTTTTTTTTTAAAGAGAGAGGGACAGTGAGACAGAGAAAGAAACAACTTTAGTTTTTCGCATGGCCTTTGCTGCTCCAGCACTTAATTGTGTAGGTGGTGCTGGGGTTTGAACCCAGGTCCTCGTGCTTGCCAAGCAAGCGCCGAAACCGCTGAGCCACCACTCCAGCCCAGTAACAACCTTTGAGGGAGTCTTCAGAAGCAGTGATCATGGGCATGATAGATGCTATAATCTACATCACCCCAACAATATCAGAGAACCACAGCAGCAAGAATATCCACAAATCCTCATCTGCTTTCATTCCAGCAGATTCAAAAGAGCCACAGAATTGTAAGAAATTAGCCAGGAATGGTGCATTTGACAATAAAAAGCACAAAGAGATGATTCCCGAATGGGAACAGGGAAAATTACCAAGAATTTTCATGTGTGCTGATTGAACAATAAATAAATTTGACAGTACTTCTTTTCTGTTATTCCAAGTCTCCACTTTAACAGATATATAATGACACCTCGTGGGTTCATGAATTTTGTAATATGTTATTAAATTATTTAATATAGACAAGACCTTGCAACACTTTTTTTTGCTCCTGTCTCCTGTCTTCAGTCATCTGTTTTGAAAGAAAGAAGTGAGGTATATACTTTCTAAGTACAATCTTTGCTCTATGACCTTGATCTCATATCATTTCTTTTGTCAATTTTCATCTTTTTCATAAGTGCAGTCTCTCCTTCTCTATTGCTTCTTTCCCTCTCCCATTTACACAAGGTCTCCTTTACCTAGAACAATTTTCTCCTGGACACTGCTCTCCTGGTGACCCTCCACACATTGCACTTTCTTTTCACCATCCACTTACTGAAAAAATAACAGCTGCTTCACCCATCTGCACAGAAATTTTTGCAGTGCTATTTTTTTTTTTTTAAGAGAGGGACAGTGAGACAGAGAAAGGGAGAGACAACTTTAGTTTTTCACATGGCCTTAGCTGCTCTAACAGTTGTGTACATGGTGCTGGGGTTTGAACCCGGGTCCTTGTGCTTGCCAGGCAAGCACCAAAACCGCTGAGCCACCGCTCCAGCCCGTGCAGTGCTATTTCTACTTTACCAGTTATTGTCCCTTCCCTCTTTGGTATCTGTCCATGTGTACTCTTTTATTGACTCTTAAGTCAGCACCGACCTCGTCTCTGAATATATATATATATATTTTTTTTTTAAAGACAGTGAGAGAAAGACATAATCAATTTTGCTTATTTTTCATCTGGTTTTAGGTTCTCTGACACTTAGTTGTATGTGGCTGGTGTTCGAACCTGGGTCCTCGTGCATGCCAGTCAAGCATCACACCACTGAGCCGCTGCTCCAGCCACCTCCTCTGAATATATTCTTTAGATACACATTTCCACCTGCCTACTAGACAGCTCTTCCCTTATGTTCTCATGGTTATTCAAGCTACAGAAACTTAAAACCTAATCTACCATTAAGTTCCATACCTGATTCTTCCTGCCTTCAAACCTCACCCCAAATACAACTGCTGACTTTCCCATAATGGTGGTGGCCATGGATGTCTTGGTAGCTTTTATTTTCTCCTTTCTCCTACTGAGGTCCCAAATTCTCCACTGTGAATGGTCTCTAATGTCTGTTTTGGTCCTCATTTGCTCTGGTTTGGCAGATTGCAATTGTTGTTTTTCAACAAGTAGTTTTGCCTCTAGGCTTTTCTCTTCCTTGGCTCTATTCTTCACCAAGAGGGCTGGTAAATAACATCATGCATTAATAATGATTTTTTCTTACTGAATGAGAGACAACTGACAGTTTCCACTGAATTCTGAGATGTCTCACTAAAAGCCAATTAACAAACGAATCCCTTATTAGGTTCCAAATTGACCAGAAGTGTTGGATGTTGAGGAAATCCAGTCCCCCTCCACCACAAAAAAGTAGAATGAGAAAAGACAAAGAAATGAAAATAGAAAAGGGGGAAGTATGAGATAGCAATCCAAGGGTCCATAAGATTTGTCTAACAGGGGACAGAGCAGAGGAAGCAGAGAGAGTGATACTTAAATGAGGCAGTTCGTGTGACTCCGAGGCCAGGAACTCACCTGGGACATGGGAATATTTCTAATGGCAGGCTCAGTGGTGTTGTGTTTCCCATGCTGCTCACGTAGAATGCACCTAGACCAATTTGGTCCCTTGACTGATTGCAGTTTCTGTTTGGAGCCATCTGTGGAATCAAGTAGAGGCAATTCAGAGTTATTAACTCAATTGTTAAGCCAGAAACCGCACTATCAGATAATAAAAGATGAGGACAAATCTGAGACTAAAATCTGCTAAACTAAAACTATCTGATGGCCAAGAAAGCACAAGTAGTTCTGCCACCACCTGTTGGAACTTGGGGATGGCCTTGCCCCTGCGCCTTGAAGGAGAGTGGCCAGCACTACTGATGGAAGACATGTTCTGAGCCCCTGTGATCTTCAGGATGAGAGGCCTTGGGGATGACTCAGATGCAGGCGTTCCGAGAGCGAAGCCTGAATGCAGAACGCATCTAAATGGAATCTTCCATTCTGGTTCAATGGGTACAATGCCTCAAATTACGCCCATACAAAAAAAAAAAATCATAAATTCTAGTAAATTTGTACAATTGTGCTACCATCACAGATGAGTTTCAGAATATTTCTATCACCCCAAAATTTGTTATGTTCTTTTGCAGCCAATGCACTTTCCCATCTGCTTTCAGTCTTTCATTTTGCCTTTTCAGAATTTTTAGGCAAATGGAACCACTCACAATATGTAATTGCTTGAGTCTGGCTTTCTTTAGTTAGCATGTTTTTGAGGTTCACCCATGTTGCTGCAAGTATTAGTAGTCCATTCCTTTTTACAGCTAACTAGTATTCCATGCACAGATTTAGCATGGCTTAGTTATGCAGGTACTCCAGGTGCTTGGGTACTTGGTTGCTTCCAATTTTCGGCTACCATGGATAATGTTATCATGGACATTACTGTGTGAATCTTTGTGAAGACACATTCTCATTTGCCTTGGGTCACTACCTAAGATTAGAATTAGGGTCATATGAGAGTATGTTAACCTGAGAAATTAAGTATTTTCCAAAGTTAAATACCATTTCATACCTTCTAAAACTCAGTTCCAATTCAGTGATTTTCAGTTTCCGTATCTCCACATGGTTACCAACATTTGGTATTGAAAGTCTTTCTTCATTATAGCAAATCCAATGATTATGAAGTATTTTCTTATGACTTTGTGTTTTCTAATGAATGATGATATTGACCATATTTTCATGTGCTTATTATACATTCATGTATTTTCCTTGGTGAAATGTCCTTTCCAGTATTTTTCTCATTTTATTCATTTATTTTTGGTACCAGGGATTGAACCCAGTGGTGCTTAACTATGAGCCACATTTTAAGGCAGGGTCTAAGTTTCTTAGGGACCCTCTGAATTGCTGAGTCTGGCCATGAACTTGTGATCCTCTTGCCTCAGCTTCCTGAGCTGCTGGGATTACAGACATCTACCACTCTGCCAGGTTTTTTTTTTTTTTTTTTTTTTTTTCATTTTAAAAATTACCTTGTCAGGAGCTGGAGCGGTGACTCAGTGGTTATGGCACTTACCTAGCTTGTGTGAGGATGTGAGTTCCAACCCCAGCACCACGTACACAACGAAGGGTCAGAGCAATGAAAGCCATATTAAAAACTAAATAAAATTGATTCTCTCACTGTACCTCTCTCTTTACCAAAAAAAAAAAAAAAATTACCTTGTCAATTCTAATTTTTGAGCTACAAGATTCTTTTTTTACTGGAAGCACTTTATCAGATCTATGATTTATAAACAGTTTTTCTCAGTCTATAGCTTTAAATAGTATCAGTGTTTAAACAGTATCTTTTAGAAAGGAAAAGTTTAAATTTTTACAAAATCTAATCAAATTTTAATGGATCACATTTCTAGTATCCTACTTAAAAAATCTTTGTTTATCCCAAGATTATGAATATTTTTTGTTATCTTGTCAAAGCATCTAGCTTAAGTTCTTACATTTAGATCTTTAATGTACAGAGTTTTGTGTATAGTGTGAGTTAAGGGTCTAAGGTTTGGGTGCATATATGTATATGTATGTACATGTATATATGTATTTGTATACATACTTCATACAAATATATTATGAAGTACTTTCTTGTGACTTTAATTTGCATTCTCTACATACATGTACTCTATAAACATATGTACCTACATGTATGTATGTATATATATCCTATTGCCCACCAAAGGATTAAAAATATCCCATATTGAATTTCCTTGGCATCTTTGTTAATTATCAATTTACCATAAAGTTATTCTTGAACTCTCTATTCCATTCCATTGATCAGTATTTTTAACACTTAAGCCAAATCCACATTGTTTTGATTACTGTGGCTTTATATAAATTTAAAGTCTGTTTTAAAAAAAATATTATTCTAGGTGTTTTGCATTTACATATACATATAAACATTATATACATTATATTCATATAATGCATAATCCTAAAAGTCAATTTTAGAATCAACTTGTCAATTTCTTTCAAAATAACAAAAAAAAGCCTTCTGGCATTTTGATTAGGATTGTGTTCAATTTACAAACCAATTCGGAAGAAATTAAATCTTGATAATATGTAATCTCTATTTAGTGAGCAAGATATACCTTTCATCAACAAGTCTTCCAATTTTTTTCAGCAATGTTATATTATTTTCACTGTGTAGATCTTATGGGTCTTTTGTTAAATTTATTCCTATGTGGGGTTGGGGATTTAACTCAGTGGCAGAGCGCTTGCCTAGCACGTACATGGCCCTGAGTTCGATCCTCAGCCCTGAAAACAACAACAACAAAAAAAAACCCAAAAAGTTATTCCTATGTATTTTCTTCTTTTTCTATTGTGAATATACTTGCTCTCTTTTTCTCTTTCTCTTTCTCTCTGCTGGGTTTGAACCCAGGACTTTATACCTCTCAATGAGACACTCTCAGCATCTATGTTTTAATTTTTAGCTTGCTGGTTACTATTATGCACAATTCATTTTTGTACACTGATCTTGTATCCTATAACATTCATTGTTAAACTCAGTAGTTATAAGTTTATAGATTCATTAGAATTTATAGATTCCTATACCCAAGATGATACCATCTGGAATATGTATAATTTTCCCTCTCCATTTCCAATCCCTATGCCTTTACATTCCAATCTATGTATCTTTATGTTACAATTTGTATACCTTAATGTTGCTTTACTTCCGTTTTTGTACAGGCTAAAACCTCAAGTGCAAATCTTTGCCTTGTTCTTATGTGAGAAAAAGCATTCAATCTTTCACATTAAGAATCATGTAGCTATAGATTTTCTGTAGATGGCCTTTGTCAGATTGAGGAGTCTTCCTTCTGCTCTTGATGTGTTCAGGTTTAATCATGAATGGGTGTTGGATTTTGTCAGATATTTTTCTTGCTTCTATTGGGATAGTCAGGGTGTTTGTATTTCCTTTATCCTATTAATATAGTGTATCCCATTAGTTGATTTTGATTTTTCTTCTTCTTTTGTACCAGGGATTGAACCCAGGGGCACTCAGTGAGATTTTTATACCTATGTTCATGGGCCTAGTTTGTTTCTGTGATGCCCTTACTGTCTTAGGCTAATACTAACCTCATAAAGTGAATTCAAAGTGTTCTTTATCTTCTAAAAGAGTTTTAGTATTGATATTGTTTCTTCCCTAAATATTTGTTACAACTCACAAGTATAGCCATCTGGGCCCAGGCTTGTAGGAAAATTTTAAATTGCTAATTAATTTTTTTGCTTGTTATGGGTCTATTCAGATTTTCTGTTTCTTCTTGAGTCAGATTGGGTAATTCATATCTTTCCATGGATTCATACATTTCACCTAAGAAATGAGAAACTGAAGTGCTATGCATAGTAATTTGGCAGAGTCTCTTGAAAGTGGCAGAGTTGAACCGTTGGAGATGATTTCATGTTGATGGTGGGGCTTGGCAGCAGGCAGAATGTGGTAAGTGGCCCTTCTCTTGTTGGAAGATAAAAATCTCTCCTTCAGCACTGGAGGAGGTTAAAGAGAGACACAGTCCTTAGAGGGACAGTCCTTGTGGAAGGGCATGTGGCCTCACACTGAGCACAAGAGCCCAGCAATAGCTTTGAGGTTTTCTGTCAGATAGTTTTTTACTGTTGCCCTAAAGTCTTTAAGTTTTTAAAAGCCATCTACCTGCCTTTAATTGTATTTGGAGAGTTAGCAAAGGAATCTTACATGGAGGACAGTGGTTTAAAAAGATTAATAAGAAAAGGCAGCAAGCTCCAAAAGCCAACTACAAGACATCTGGAAGCGACTTTGCCTCTCATACAGCAGAGGTGACAAACTGCTGAGAAGAATCTGTGGGCCAGGTAGACATCACAATTGCTCTCTGAGATTTCTTGGGGGATGTAAAATGGGAGCAAAATTGATTTTCTTCTAAGGAATGAAGATTCCATGTTGTTAAATTCTGGATACTCAAAAAAATTAAAAAGAGGCCTCATTTGATAGCCACAGGCACAAGCTAGGGCATAATTAGTGCGCATTATTTCCCTAGTAACCATTGTTCACATTCCTCAGAGAAGCAGTGGAGTCTAGGTATTGATTGGCTGCTTCTTTTTCAAGGCATCAGATAAAATCACATCACTCAAAAGCATTCTTTTTCCCCAAAGACAATATTTGCATGCTTAAATAGATACAGTAGCTATCCTAGGGACATAATTTATTACAAAGTAATAAGTGGTTAACTATTAGAATTTCTGATAGCAATGACAGATTGGGTAATTTATATTTTTTTGTTTTGGGGTTTCAAAATTTATGAGCCTCTTAGATCACACAGATGAAACTGTAACCTGCCTATTATAAACAAGTTCCATCCTGAATCAAGAATGGCAGCTAGTCAGGCAAGCCAAAAGAATGTAAAAAAAGCATTTGAACCATGTTAACTATGCACCTAGACAAACTACACATGTCCAATTATTAAACGCCTATGCATTCAACCAAAGAGAAAGTTTCAAGGTGGAGAGTTGAGTAGATTAAGTTACCAACCACTGGATTTGAATCCTGCAGGAAGGTGCTGAAGACACCACCAGTAGGACCCCGCTCTAGAACAGCCCTGCTGAGGACCAACCAAAGGAGGTTCCTGGCTGGAGCAGCCCCCCTACCTGTTTGAGTCCCACAGAAGGTACTCAGGACAGGACATACTGGTAGGACCCACATCTGGAGCAGCCCTGCTCAGGACCAACCAGGGGAGGTTCTCTGCCTGAAGCAGCCCATCCTACAAGACACCCTGTATTCCTTTTGGGGCCTCTTTGAGTCCTGCAGGAAGGCAGGTCTCCATTTTAGTAGGTTTAGATTTGTAACCTTGAGCCTGGAGCCAAAAGGTAGAGCAACACTAGGACCCAGGCAGAAACAACATCTAGAAGGTGATCAAAGAGTTGGTGGCTTATCTGACCATTTGACTTGCAAGGAAAAGCCACCTGGAGAACTACCTACTTTCCTCTCAGGAAATCTCAATTCAGAGATCCACAGGAAGCTCTTCAAAATGAGGAATCAAACAAGTAGAGGTTCACCTCAAACCCAAAACTCCCCCCAAAAGGATGCCACAGATAGGGGTTGAGGTGAAAACCTTGAAAATATTATTAATGATCTGATTACTAAAAGGAACAATTAACTAAAAGAAGATATAATGAAGGGACTAAGTGAGAAGACTGAAGAGATGAAAAACTTATCAAAGGATTAGACATACTCAAAATGAAAGTAACAGAGCTAAAATCTGCAGTCAATGACATGAGAGGAACCATGGAAGAATTTAATAGACTAATTTCTATAGAAAAAACCTCAGCTCTTCATGAAAGAACTTCTGACAATGAGGACAGGCTGAGCAAGCTATAGTGCATGGATCACAAAAAAGAAAAAAAATTTCATAGAGCACGAACAGAATTTTAAAAATGTCTGGGATGAAATGAGAAGAAACAATTTAAGAGTATTTGGCATACAGGAAGAAACTGAAACACAAACAAATGGGATAAGGAAAATTAAGGAAATTGCTAAAGAAAATTTTGTCCATATAAAAATAGAGTCAGATATGCTAATCCAGGAAGCTTATAGGACACCTAATAGGCCTAATCAAATGAGAAGCTCACCAAGACACATCATATTCAAAATGTACAAAAGGGAAATCAAGGAAAGAATATTGAAAGCGGCAAGGGAGAAACACCAAATCACATTCAGAGGCAAACCAATTAGAATCACATTTAACTTTTCAGTTCAGACTCTGGAAGCAAGATGATCAGGAGATCTTTCAATGCCTGAATGAACACAAAATGCAGCCAAGAATACTATATCCAGCAAAACAGCTTCAAATTTGAGGGGGAAATAAGAACTTTTCATGATAAGAATAAACTTGCAGCATTCGTGAATAGAAAGCCAGCACTACAAAGAATTCTCAAAGATAAACTCCAGATACAAGTACAAGCCAATATTCCTCAAAACCCACAATCAGAGGAAATTCAATAAAGGCACAGGCTTTCAACAGACAACTAAGATAGCACAGAGTTTACTAATAAGAATAAAACACAATGAATATGAATCACAATCAGTGTAAATGGCCTCAATGCACCAATCAAAAGACACAGACTAGCAGATTGGATCAAAAAACAAAATCCCAAAACATGCTGCTTATAGGAAACCCATCTTACGGCCAGTGACACCCACAGATTAAGGGTGAAAGGATGGGAAAAAATCTACCAGGCATATGGCCCAAGAAAGCAAGATTGGAGTTGCAATTTGTATATCTGACAAAGTGGGTTTCAAACATAAATTAATCAGAAGAGATAAAGAAGGCTACTACATCTAGTAAAGGGAATAATACAACAGGAGGCTATAACCATAGTAAATATATAGGCTCCAAACATCAATGCTCCCAACTATGTGGAAAAAATACTGAGATATAAAAACACCTGTGGACCTCAACACAACAGTACTGGGAGACTGTAACACTCCTTTATCTCCAATAGACAGATCATCAAAGCAAAGAAACAATAAAGAGATCTCCAGTTTAAACAACAACATAAATCAAAAAGACTTAACAGACATCTACAGAATATTCCGTCCCAAATTGGCAGAATCCTTCTCCAAAATAGATCATATACTAGTTCACAAAGGAAATATCAGCAAATATAAAAAAGTAGATATTTCATGTATCCTATCAGACCATGATGCCATGACCATAATAGTTAGCAGCAAAAACCATGACATAAAACACACATATATGTGGAGACTGAATAACACTTTATTAAATGAAGAATGGATCCAAGAAGACATGAGAACAGTAATTAAGGAATTCTTGGAAGAGAATGAGAATGAGAATACAACATATCAAAACCTCTGGGACAGCATTAAAGCATTCTTAAGGGGAAATTTTATTGCACTGAGTGTCCACGTTAAGGATCAGGAGAGATCCCTAACAAGCTTATGCTCCAACTCAAATATCTACAAAAGGAAGAACAGTCTGATCCCAAAGCCAGCAGAAGACAGGAAATAATTAAGATCAAAGCTGAAATCAACAAAATTGAGAACAGCAACAACAACAAAAAAAAAAATAAAAGGAATTAATGAAACAAAAGCTGGTTCTTCAAAAAAAGAAATAAAATTGACAGACCCCTAGCTAAACTAAAAGGAGAGAATCAAAGCAAATCAACAAAATCACCAATGAAAAGGGAGTGATCACCACTGACCCCCTTGAAATCAAGCAGATTATCAGAACATATTTTGAAAAACTATACTCCTCTAAATCAGATAATGTGGATGACAGGGAAAATTTCTAGATACATACAACATCCCCAAATTGACACAGGATGAAATTGAAATCCTAAACAGCCCAATAACAGGCACTGAAATCCATACAGCAATTCAAAGTCTTCCAAAGAAGAAAAGCCCAGGACCTGATGGATTCTCTGCAGTTTTAGCACACCTTTGAAGAAGAGATAACACCTCTCCTTATGAAGCTATTCCAAGAAATTGAAAAAGAGGGAACTCTCCCAAACACTTTTTATGAAGCAACCATAACTCTGATACCAAAACCCAACAAAGACACATCAAAAAAAAGATAACTACAGACCAATATGCCTCATGAATATCAATGCAAAAATCCTTAAGAGGTTCTTGCAAACCGCATTCAAAAACACATCAAGAAAGTAATTCATCATGATCATGTGGGCTTCATTCCTGGTATGCAAGGCTGGTTCAACATATGCAAATCAATACATGTAAATTCATCACTTAAACAGAATTAAAGACAAAAACCATATGATCATCTCAATAGATGCAGAAAAGGCCTTCGATAAAATCCAGCACCCAGTTATGCTCAAAACTGTAGAGAAAAGAGGGATCAAAGGAACCTAACTTTGTAAAAGCCATATATGCCAAACTGTCAGCTAGTATAATACTAAATGGAGAAAAGTTGAAAGCATTTCCACTGAACTCAGGAACAAGACAAGGCTGCCCATTTTCATCAGTTTTATTCAATATAGTCGAGACCCTGGCTGGAGCAATCAGACACGAGGAAGAAATCAAAGGGATAAGAATAGGAAGAGAGGAAGTCAAACTATCCCTTTTTGCTGATGACATGATCCTATATCTGGAAGATCCAAAAAACTCCACCAGAAAACTGCTAGATTTATAAATAGATTTGGCAAAGAAGCAGGCTACAAGATCAACACTCATAAATCAATAGTTTTCCTATATGCCAAGAATAATAGAGAAGAAGAAATTAGGAAATTGGTCCCATTCACAATATCCTCTAAAAGAATAAAATACTTGGGAATTAATCTAACAAGAGAAGTAAAAGCCCTCTACAATGAAAATTATTGAAAGCTGAAAACAGAAATTGCAGAAGACCTGAGAAGATGGAAAAGTGTTCCATGCTCTTGGTTAGGCAGAATTAACATAATTAAAATGGCCATTCTGCCAAAAGCACTGTACAGACTCAATGCAAGATTCCAATGTCATGGGTGTCCTGCTTCCAGGTACCCCTCCACTTTGCGGAGTCTCTGCTCTTCTTCCTAAATAAATCCTACTCCTTTTACTCCTAAAAAAAAAAAAAATCCAATGTTCCAATGTCATTCTTTGTAGATATAGAAAAAGCAATACTCAGATTCATTTGGAACAATAAGAAACCCAGAATAACCAAAACATAACTAAGCAAGAAAGATGAAACAGGTGGTTTGCAATAACATATCTAAAACTATACTATCGGGCTGTAGTATTAAAAACAGCATGGTATTGGTATCAAAATAGGAATGAAGACCAATGAAATAGAAGACTCAGACAAAGGCCCAAATCTTTAAACATCTGATCTTTGACAAAGGGGGTCAAAATGTAACATGGAGGAGAGACAGTCTATTCAACAAATGGTGCTAGACAAACTGGACAGCTACTTGCACAAAATTGAAATTAGATCCTTATCTCTCACCATGCACAAAAATCAATTCTAAATGGATGAAGGAATTAGGAATTAAGCCAGCTACCATACATCTGCTAAAAGAAAAATTAGGACCAACACTCCAGCATATGGGAGTTGGTAATGATTTCCTAAACAAGGATCCTAAAGTGAAAGAATTACAGTCTAAAATCAGCGAGTGGGATGCCATTAAACTAAAAAGTTTCTATACAGCCAAGGAAATAGTCAAAACTGTCAAGAGACTACCTACAGAATGGGAGAGAATCATGGCCTGTGATCCCTCTGATAGGGGACTAATATCCAAAATTTATATAGAACTCAAAAACAAAACCACAAACAATCCAATCAATAAATGGGCAGAGAGCTAAACAGAAACTTTTCAACAGAGGACATTGAGCAAGCCAATGAATACATGAGAAAGTGTTCTAAATCACTAGCAATCAGAGAAATGCAAATCAAAACTACCTTAAGATTTCACCTTACTCCAGTCAGACTGGCAAAAATGAAGATGAATAATAACAAATGCTGGAGGGGTTGTGGGGAGATAGGAACACTAGCACACTATTGGTAGAATTGCAGACTGGTACAGCCACTCCGGAAAGCAGTATGGAGACTCCTGAAAAAAATTAGGGTTGGATCCACCATATGATCTGGCTATCCCTCTTCTGGATATTTTCCCAAAGGAGTTAGAATCAGTACATTATAGTGACACAGCAATATCCACATTCATAGCAGCTCAATTTACAATAGCTAAATTATGGAACCAACCCAGATGCCCCTCACTGGATGAATGGATCCAAAAGATCCGGTATATATACACAATGGAGTTCTACTCAGCTATTAGAAACAATGATTTTGCATCTATTGAAGGTAAATGGATGGCACTGGAAGAAATCATGCTGAGTGAAGTTAGTCAAACACAGAGAGTCAAGGGCCAAATGGTATCCCTCATTTGTGGAGGCTGGACCTAAACCCAGGCTCAGGAGTAAAGTAGACAAACTCATGTTTTAGATTCATAGAACAAAAATGCAAAATGTTAATATTTATGAGATACAGTTACAATATACTTCATAAAATATTTGAACAAGCTTTGCTACATACCTGTACAAAAATGTAGATGTTTAATCCCATTGTCAAATATTTTGAAGAATAACAAGGGATGATAGGAAGGGAAGAGAAGGGGAAATGTTGGAACTAAGATAAAGCAAGGTACATTCCAAGCAGTTATAAATGTCACTGAATATACTATAGCTATATATATAAAAAAATGTACTTCATGGGTATAAGAACTATGTCACTGTATTTGGGTTTTTTAGGAACAATATAGGACCCAGAAGAAAGGCAAGGGATCAGGGGAGGGGAGGAGGGAGGTAGAGGGATGGGAGGCATATTTAACAAATTGTATTGCTGAATTGTGTGCATTTAGGAATATGTGACAACTAATCCCAACATTATGTAAAACTACTGTACTAAAGAAAAGAAACAAAAAATTACCAACCACTGGAGTGAAGATGGATTATGTGAAATGGGCTTTCCTTACTTCTCACCATCCGCCATGGAAACTTATTTACATTGATATTGACATAGATGGTAATCCTGTAGGCAACTGCCTGCCAGGGCACTACATGTCCCATGAATTTTGCATTGATAGCAGTATGAAGTGATAGCCTCCATATCTGCTTGGAGAAAATAGCACAAGAACAAGACTTGGTTAGAAATACTTTGGAGCATTAATTGAATAATTTGTATTCTCTCCATATTTTCATTTTTATCTCCTCTTGCATCCTCTCCCTCCTATCATACTCTGTGCTCCATTGTTTCAGAGGAAGCGTGTGGAAGGCTGCAAAGCAGGCGTGTGTAGGAACTTGGACACTTCATGAATTTCTTTCTAGAGGCTGAAGCCTGCTGGGAAGTTTCAGGTTCATGAGAAAGGGGCTGTCACTGTGGTCATCCCTCAGAGAGGGTGAAGGCTGAGGTAGAGAGAAACATCTTGACACACCCTTAGCTGGAGGAGATAAATGAACTATGGTCTTGGAGGTTCAGGGCTGTGGTTCTGCTTCAGGATAGTGATCTAAGGAGGCAATGAGGCTGCAAGGACACGCAGTTCTATGCCAAGTAGGTGGAAGAAGGATTTCCTGGGAGTCCAAGCCATCACGCCAAAATGATTGTTCCAGGCTCAGGATAGAAGGGAAATAAAAAGAACCAGATCTAAAGCCACCATACCCCCCAGGGACAATAGACAGGACATTTTTGTGGGGGTGATATGAAACTGATGAACCAAAGGTTGCATGGTCCTCTTTGCACTAACAAGTCAGCCACGGAAACTTGGCATCATCCAGAGATGGGACTTGTGGTGTCCTAAGTACACATGAGGCAGATTTGCTGCCAGGTTAACATCAAGGGGACTAAAAAACAAACTAAATTAATAGGCTTTAAAAACAGATATGAATTCTCATATACTCCTCTTTGTGAACTGAGGTTTACATCAAAATTGTCTAAACACACATTGAAAACTTATGGCTTGAGCAGTACAATGGGTTTCTCACTGGGAAAATTGATAGAAGCAAGGTAACGAGACAGATTACAATGAGCCTGTTCCTTCAAGGCTGCTGGCCACTCAACTAAAAGAAAACTTCTGGTTAAAGATTTTGCTAGCTTTGGAGCAGGTAGGGTCCCAGTTTCTGTGATTGGAAGGACATAGGAGGGGACCTTTTCCTCTTTACTGGCCTCCACCACCTCCCATCCCAGTGTCTCAAAACTGTTAACAGAGTTAATACATTTTATTCCTGCTTTACGCAAGACCTAAGTTTAAAAAGGCAAATCATTGAAAAGATTTTAGCCATAGCAGGTAGGGCTCATCTCCTATCTCACTGCAAATTTCCTTGGAACGAGAAGAGGAAGGTTCAGAGGCAGGTAGCCCATCAGGAAGGGCAGGTGAGGTGGACCTACCATCACTGAGGCGGACGTCAGGTATGGGAGGCAGGGGGACAAGGTCAAGCACAGCCAGACCTCCCAGAGCCCTGATCTGGAGAGAAAGCCCCTGCCAGGAGCCTCCTTAGAAAAAGCAAATGACCAGTGTCCTAGAGAGCTGGCTTTCACCACCTTCCTTATCTATGGAAACCGAGGCCCATCAGTGTTGGGGACACAGCAACACCCATGAGAAAGGGACAAGCTTGCCTGTGCAGCATTGCTCTGGGCTCCTGACCTGCCCCAGAGCAGCAGAGGTAGAGAGGGGGCAGATTGTTCTTCCTCTATTCCTGGCCAGCAGTCTAGCCTGTGCTGTGAGGGGCGACTGGCAGTTGGAATACGATATTGAAGTTTTATGAGTTAAAGTTTTTGTTGAACAAGAGATTGTAATTTTATAAAAGAGCACACCTGAAATATCAGAATTGGAATGAGATTATTCAAATGATATAAAATTTCTGGAGATAGATGGAGATATTAAGTTATCCAACTATAAAGGAGATGGGTCAGATAGCTGGAGGCTCAGTAGAGTACTGTGAGCTGGAGCTTTTAGAAAAATTAAAACCAGGGAGTTGAACTTGCTTATTCACAATGATTAGGTTTCTAAGCAATTTAATTTCTTTTTTGCCCTTGGTTTGTTTTTCCACCAGCTTGTTATCTCTATATGTGCATTAATTAAGGATTTTTCGCAGGCTAAGGAAATTAGCACTTGGTCATATGTTGTACAAATATCTTTCCCAGTTTGTCATTTGTGTGCCATTTCTTTGTCATTAGTGCATTTTTTCCTGCAGTATTTTTATAATTAATTTGTTATTTTCCTTTGTGGATTCTGCTGTTTATAACTTGCTAAGAAGAGCTTTCCTTTCCCTAAATTAATAAAAGTAACAGCTCCAGGATTTTTTCTAGTACTATCTTCTCATGTTTATAAATGTTTTCTTGAGGCATGTGAACTAGCCTGTAAGACAGGCATACCCTGTTGCTTTTCCATTCATACTTAAGTATTTTAATCCCTTTCATCAATGTCCTGCCTTGCTATAGATCAGTGGCCTTTTTTCTTGAACCACCACCATCTGGTTAATTGCTGTTATTTCTTACTTTGCTACATGAATATACTGATTGCTGCTCCACAGACAAACCCTTTCACAATTACCCTGAATCTCTATTCAAAGAATGGCTTGGACAGAAAGTCCAATATATCCTTATCCCACCTGTAAGAGTCAGGGTGATGTTAGGAACCCAGTCAGCTCCTGAAGTTTGAGATCAACAGCAACCTCAGAGGAGCAGAGCACAATCTTTTCTCATGTTTCATGGATTTAGATTTGTTGTATTTTCAATTCCATTTTGAAAATGAAGCAGTGTCTTTACATTGCACTTTCCAGAACTTTCATCACCTACTGGATAAGGATTACATTGTTGAAAGTCAGCAGTGCTTATTGCAAGGAAGAAGGAATTAGCATTCATATCAGGAGGGCACATTGTGTCTTCCAGCAGAAGATTCCAATTAGGGTATTGCCAGTTTGATTTGCCTGTCTCTTGGGATTTCTAAGGGCTGGAAAATAAGCTTCGAAAGCCCAATCTAATGGGACTGAAGCAGTGGCTCAGTGGTTGGAGCACTTGCCTGGCATGCACAAGGACCTGGGTTGAACTCCAGCACCACGTACACAACAAAGTGTTGGAACAATGAAAACCAGATGAAAAACTAAACAAAAATGGATTCTCTATCTAATAATAAATATCCAATATAAGGACCCAAAGAAAGACTCAAAAACCACATTACATTTAACTTCTCCTAAAGGATTTTTTCATGTTATGAATTTACTCATTCATTCAACAAATCTTCACGGAGCAGGTATTATCCACCAGGCACTGGTGGTAGAATGGTGAACCCAACCAAATCTTTGTCTTTATAGAGTACACACACTCACAGAGAAGCCCTTCCAAGTAATAAGTTAATCAATATATACCTTAAGATTGGATAGAGATGATCCTATGAAATTAAAATAATGCACAGTAAGGGGATGAAGAAAAATAGGGATCAGGTCAGTGGGAAAGACCTCTCTAGAGAAAAACCACTGGAGCAGAGACCTGAATCAATGGAGGGAATGAACCCTGAGGAGATCTAAAAGCAAAGCAATTCAGAAATGAAGAGTACGTGCAAAGGTTTACACCAGCAAGAGGCTTGGTGTGTTTAATAAGGTGGAAGCAGGTCAGTGTAGCTGGAGAAGTAGAATCAGCAAAAGACCAAAAATGCACTTCTAGAAGCTAATGGAGATCATAGAAGACATTAACCAAATTTCAAGAAGATTCTTTTGTATGGTTAAAATAAGGAGAGGATCAAAGTATAATTTCATGAATAACATAGTTCATTGTTATTCAAAGAGATCCCCCCTCTTCTTTTCAATGCTTAATGTGGGGGAAAATAACAAGGACAAATCTCTCAGGGAATATACACAATAGACAAGGTACATTAACCACAAGTGAGTGAGTTCCAATTTCATTTAGATGCCAATTATTAAAGTCCAGTTGCTCAGTTAGGGTAGAGGCAGATTCTGTGTATGAAATATTTAATCAAAGTTCTGAGGCATGCTTTCTCGGAAGCATTCTCGAGAAGATGGCCTGATCCACACAGGGGAGACCCATGACAAGTGGAAGGTCCCCCTACGTGAGAGCACAGGACTGGTCTTTCATGTGCAGAGAGGCTTTGGAGAATAGTTTAAGGGCTGGCAGAGAGTAGCCCTTCCACAGCCCAAGCTCTCAAAGTGTCTGCCCAAATCTCCTGTAGATGTGTTGGAGTCCAGTAGTGGAGGGCAGTAACTCACACATGTGGTCTGGTAAGGTAGGTGTGCCCTAATGTTCTCACAGGGAGGGGTATTCACTCCAGGTTTGTATCACTCACACAGAAAGCTGTAGAAGTGAGTATCACTTCCAAGCTGCATACCAGAGACATACCGGATTAACATTTTGAAAGGCTCACTCTGGCTGCAATGTGCAGACTTGACCCTAGAAGAGCAGGAATGGAAGCAAAGAGACCAGTTAAGATATACAACTAGATGATATGATAGTGACTTGGGCCAGGAATGTAGGGCCAGACTTGGTGCAAGGTGTCAGATTCTGGACACAGCTTGAAGGTCTTACATTGGCAGAGAGAACACAAGAAGAGTCTGAGGCTGACACTGAGGCTTTTGAAATGAGCATGCGGATGGTGGTAAATCTTGGAGAACAAAGGGGGAAAAACTCACTTAGGGGGCTGCTCTGGTTTGAATGCGTCCCTCAACATTCACATGTTGGAAACTTAATCTTTAATTCTGCAGTGTTGAGAAGTAGGAACTTTAAGAAATGATAATCAATTTAGAGTGGACTAATGCCTTTATTTTGGGAGTGGGGTCATTCTTACAGGAGTGGGTTTGCTATGAGTGAGTTTGGCTCCTTCTTGTTCTGTCTGTCTGTCTCTTCCTGGCAGTCTGGCCCCTTAATACTGTGTCAGGCAGTCAGTGAGCCATGAATGGCTGAGCAGAGAAAAGATGTTGAAGGGAGGCTTATCTGATGGGCAAGCACCTAGAAGATGGGGTCCTGGAGTGGCAAAACCTCCTCCAGAAACAATTATATCCCCTTCAGAAGAACTATTGTTCAAGATCAGATCACATCCCACCAGGGGGCCTGGACTCTCCCTTATCAGCAAACTGTCACAACCCTCAAACAGCCTGGACGCTAAAGTATGAAGACCCTCACAAAGAAAGCTTGCTGAGGGCTATTTAAAGGATAATAGACTAATTAAGGGAGCAGGAACTTGAGACTAAACAGGAGGACTCAACTTCCTTAAAATATTCCAACTCCAAGCACCACAGCATCCTCTTTCAGAGTTGTTCTGTGCAATGCCTATGCTTTCTGTCAAAATTTAAGAGGTGGATCTGGGCAGGACTCCCTGGAAACTTCCCTGGGACACCCTAATAAAACAGGAGGGCAGAAGAGGTGCAATGTTCTTCTGAGAACCTACTCTCTTGAGGGTGTCCCCTCTTCCTAGCCCTTCTAATAAACTCATGCCTGTTACTTGAGTGACATGTCTGAAATCTTTCTAATACGATCTCAAGAACCAGGGTGAAGAAGCATCCTCCACGCTGCCTCAGCATCACTGCAGGCCAGTGCCCTGCAACAATTGGCCTTCTCAGTTTCCAAAGCAGTGAGAAATAGACTTTTCTTTATAAATTAGCCAGCATGTGGCATTCTGTTACAGAAATACAGAAGGGTTTCAGATAGGAATTGAAAAAAAAAAATTGGCTTTGAACAGGTTAGTATTGAAGGGCCTCTTAAAACTCTAAGTGGAGATTTCAAGGAGATAGATGAGGTGAGAATAGGGTTGGAGACAAAAACGCAGTCATTCCCATATAAGGAGTAAATGAAGTCTGGGGCTGGATTAGACCCCTGGGGGGGAAAGACTTGAACGAAAGACATCTGCAATGTGGGTCCACTGCCTCTCTGGTCCTGGAGGTCAGGAAGGGAAAGAGGATGCAGTCAAGGACACTGAGGAGAAATGGCCATTGTCAAAGGAGGCCAGCAAATGATTTTCTGGAAACTGAAGGAAAAAAAAATAGGTGCTTAAGAAGGACAAAGTGATAAACTGTTCCAAAGACAAGATGAAGTAAAGCGAGGCTTCACGGTTTCCACTAGATTGGGCTCCTCTGCTCCATGTTTCCTCCCATTTGATGGAATAGATTCATCCCTGAGATACCTACAGCCCAAGATCTCCCTCAGTTTGGTGTAATTGCTTGCTGTCTATCAGATATTTTTTCTTCCTTTTCCTTATAGAAACCCAGTTTTACCCAGGATGGTCATGCATTCTCTGAAACTAGGAACAATCATATGGCACAGGTCTAGATAGTGAGATGTATACAGAAAGAACAGAAGGCAGAGTTCTTTAGAAGGGACTAACTCTACCTGCATGAGTACCCATTTTCCTTAGCTCTGTTCCTTCTTCCTGCCTGAAATATGGATGTGATGACTGGCAATCTATCCTGACACCAGAAGGAACTCTAGATGCACCCTAAAGAAGCTAGAAAGGGAAGTGCCTGGCTTACCCACTGACATTATGAAGTCCCCATGCTGGTCTTAGGTGGTTTACCTCCTGACTTCCTTTTCTCATGGGAAAAAAATAGGTATCACCAATATGTTTAAACACTGTAATGCATTTGTTTTTCATTTAATGACAACAGAATCCCTGATCCTAAGTGACATTGTAATAGTGGTCCACTTTATGCTTTGAATGTAGCCCTTGCTGCCCTGTCACTGCCACTTTTTTTTTTTTTTTTTTTTTTTTTAAAGGGACATGTTTCTTTCTCCTCTTCTCCTCATCTATCCCCCTCTCTAATCTTGGGGGAAACAGGATTACCTTTCTTCCCCATCTTAGGCAGAGTCATCTGTCCTTGAGCACACACCCACCATACAACAAAGTAATTCAGATTTGGGGATGGCACCAGAAGATTTCAATAAATGACTCTCTCCCAAATTAACAAGTGAATTACAACTCTGGACAGAGAACACATAGAATTTAGCCTTTGAATCACATTTTTAACTTCCCATTCTATACCCTGTTCCCCCTGTGATTCTGTGGAGTTTAAAAACTGAAGAGAATGCCAAACTTGATAACAGGTGTTTGCTTTCAAACCAAGTATAGTCTGAGGACTCTCAAAGAAAACTGCTAATCCCTTTGCTCTTATAGGTGGTGATTAACACTAACAGCTATAGTTGGCACAAAGCAACCAGATCAACTCTGTCTGTTGTATGCATTGCCTATATATATATATTGACTCCTAACCCTCATTTCCTAAGGTATTGGAAATCATAAAGTTCAATAATAATTCACAGATCAAGGAGCCAGCCATTGAACTATGCTATCCAAATTGTACCTCAGCCCAATTAAGCAAAGAGACAAAAAACTCCACACCCATCAACAAAGTCCCCAAGTGAATTATCCAGTGACAGATCTTAGGCTCCACTTCCTGAAACTGAAAATGAAGAAAAAAGAAACAATCTTCTACCTCAAACCCACAACTCCTCACCCAAGGAGTCTGTGGATGGGGTCCTAGATGAAAATCTTAAAAAAAAAAAAAAAAAGTATCAATAATCTGATTAGTAAATTAATCAGAGAATTAAAAGAAGACTTAAGGAAGGAAATAAGATAACGAGCTAGACATTCTGAAAAGAGACATAGCAGAGCTCTTAGAATTGAAAAACACAGTAAAGCAAATTAAAAGTTCAATGGAAGATACTAATATCAGTGTAAACTCAAAATAAAACCTCAGCTCTCAAAGAACAAACATCAGAAAACAAAGACAGACTGAGCAACGTTGAATGCAAGGAGCATAGACAAGAAAAGAAATTCACTGAGCATGATCAGAAGTTCCAAGAACTATGCAATGAGATAAGAAATAACATGAGGGTAATTGGGATAGGGGAGAACATGGAACAACAAACAAATGGGATAAAAAACCTGCTCAATGAGACAGCCAAAGAAAAATTCCCCCATAACAGAACTGATCCAGAAACTCAAATTTAAGTCACCTACAGGATAGCAAACAAACTTAACAAAATGAAAAACTCACTGAGACACATCGTATAAAAAATGAGTAACAGAAAAAAAATCAAGGAAAGAATTTTAAAAGCAGTAAGAGATAAAGACCAAACTACATTCAGAGGCAGACCAATAAGGTTATTGTCTGAGGCAAAAAATCTACAATGAAGGCCAGAAAAGCATGGAATGGTATTTTTAAAATGTTTAAAGAAAATAATTTTCAGCCAAAGATATCCCTGCAAAACTCAGCTTTAAATGTGATGGGGAAATAAAATACTTCCATGATAAGATCAAACTAGCAAGATCCATGAATGCAAAACCAGCTCTACAGAGAATACTCAAGGACAAACATCATACAGAGGAACAAGCTAACAACTCTCAAAGCCCATAAACAGAAGAAAGTCAATAATAACATAACTCACTAAAAGATACCCAAGATGGTACAAGATACAGCAAAGGTCACAGTGCCAGGGGCCCAGAATCGCATATCTATTCTAACATTGAATGTGAATGGACTCAATGCCCCAATCAAAAGACACAATTTAGCTGACTGGATCAAAAAACAAAATCCAACATTATGCTGCTTACAGGAGACACCTCACAGCCAAAAGTAGACACATATTGAAGGTGGAAGGCTGGCAAACATCCTACCTTGCTTGTGACCAAGGAAGCAAGCTGGTGTTACTATCCTTATATCCAACAAAGTTAATTTTGATCAAAAATTAGGCAGAAGGGTTTAAGATGCTCATGCTTTTTCAAACAGACAATATTATGGAGAGTACCATACTACATTAGATTTTAATAATGTCTATGTATCCACTCAGTTTCATTGATTCTGAAAGATCTTTAATGAGAGCTAGATGCAATTTGCTTTTCTCGGCATGGCTTCAAATAGTAAGGTATTAAGAAGAACCCATTAGACTTTATAAATTGCAATGCAATCATAGGATGGAAAAATGTATGACCATTGAATGGCATAGATATAGGTACATGGGAAGATGTTCTTTGGTATATCACTTTGGAATATCAACTAGGGGTGGGGAGCCAGTTTGTATATACATGCAAGTTGACTATGGTCTGTGTCACTAAAATATATATATAAAGCATTAAAATTTGTCATTATAAAGCTTTGATTATACGTGAAATTTTCTTCTCTTAAAAAAAAAGGCAGAAGGGATAAAGAAGGTCACTATCACAGTAAATGGAACAATACATAAAGACATAACGATAGTTAACATTTATGTCCCCAATTACAACCTTTCCATCTATGTGGAAAAACCACTCAAGGACATTAAACCTTTTATCAATGTAGCACAATAATACTGGGGAATTTAATGCACCATTAACAATAGACAGATCATCAAAGCAAAAGATCAAGGATATCTCTAACCTAAACAACTCTATCCATCAATTGGACTTAACAGTTACAGAATATTCCATCCCAAATTGGCTGAGTTTACTTTCTCAGCAGCACAGGGATTCTTTTCCAAAATAGATCACATCCTAGTTCACAAAGCTAATCTTAGCAAATACAAGAAAGTTGATATAATCCCATGTATCTTGTCAGACCAAAATGGTATGATCTTACCAATTAACAGCAAGAAAAACAGAAAATACACAAGCACTTGGAGATTGAATAATACCCTCTTAAATGAAGAATGGATCAAAGATCAAATGAGAACAGAAATCAAATTCTTGGAAATGAGAGAGAATGATGAAACAACATATTGAAATCTACGGGATAGTATGAAAGCATTCTTAAGAGGTTAAATTTATGGCACTGAGGGCCTTCAGTAAAAAATCAGGAAAGAGCCCAAATAAATAGACTTATGCTCAAACTCAAACTCCTGCAAAATAGGAACAATCCATACCCAAACCCAGCAGAAGGCAGGAAATAACCAAGATCAGAACAGAAATCAATGAAACTGTTGATTCTTTGTATTGTTTTGTTCTCAAAGAGTTGGTTCTTTGAAAAAATAAGATTGACAGACCCCAGCCAACCTCACAAAAATAATGAAGTGAAGCAAAAATCAAAGACCAAAATGGAGACATCACCACTGATTCAACCAAAATCCAGATTAGAACTTATTTTGAAAATCTATACTGTTCCAAGTTTCATAACCTGGAAGAAATGGACAAATACCTAGCCACATATGACATTCCCAAATAAACACGAGAAGACATTGAAAATCTAAACCAACAAATCTCAGGTAGTGAAATTAAAACAGCAATCAAAGACCTTCCAAAAAAGAAAAGCCCAGGACCTGATGGATTCTCAGCAGAGTTCTACCAGACTTTTACAGAAGAATTAACACTGCCTAATCAGCTATTCCATGACATTGTAAGAGTCAGACCCTCCCTTTTTTTTAAATTAGTTCAACATAGTCTTACATATTGGAGGAAATTGTTGTTACATAATCATGCGTACATGGATATTGGCGTAGTGAGATATTAAGTTAAAGTTGATCCTAGACCAGGATCTACCCACCTTCATCTATTCCCCGAACTCATCTCCTCTGTAATCCCACTGTACTATAGTTTGAAATGAACACACACATGTATAATAATTGTTGACATTTCTGAGTTTCTCTGTCTGCCTGTGTATAGCTAGGCTTCTGAAGGGAGATGAGTATTCTCTGTTGTATTACTAACTACCATTATCGCTCTCTCCCCTCTGACTTCCTCTCTTCTCCCCCTCATCTTCATAGGTATGGTTCACCCAGCTTATGTGGAGTTTCATCTATGGTGAGTTTATCACTTAAACTCAGCTGACTATCATCCTGTCATAGGTTTTATAGTAGTTTCACATACGAAAGAAAACATTTGGCCCTTAAGTCTCTGAGTTTGGGATATTTCACTCAGCATAATTTTTCCATTTTCATCCATTTGGCTGCAAAGGCATGATATTGTTCTTATAGCAGAGTAGAACTTCACCGTGTATATATACCACAATTTTTGAATCCATTCATCCAGAAAGGGGCATCTAGGTTGGTTCCACAGTTAAGCTATTATAAACTGAACTGCTATAAACATCGAATACTTTTTTTTTTTTTTTTTTTTTTTTTAAAGAGAGGGACAGTGAGAGAGTCAGAAAGAGAGGAACAACTTTAGTTTTTCACATGGCCTTAGTTGCTCCAACACTTAGTTGTGTACGTGGTGCTGGGGTTTGAACCCGGGTCCTCGTGCTTGCCAGGCAAACGCCGAAACTGCTGAACCACTGCTCCAGCCCAACTGTATACTTTTTATGAAGCAAATATAACCCTGCTATCAAAACCCAACAAACACATCAAGAAAAGAAAACTACAGATGATAGTTGAACATAGATGCAAAAATCCTTAATAAAATCCTAGCAAACTGCATCCAAAAATACATCAAAAAGATAATAAATCACAATCAAGTGGGCTTCCAGGAATGCAAGTCAGGTTCAACATATGCAAATAAATGTAATTCATCACTTAATAGAAATAAAGATAAAAAAATCACATGATTATTTCAATTGAATTTTATCAAAGGCATTTTCTGCATCAACAGCCATTTATGCTCAAAACTTTGGAGATATGGATCAAAGGAAGATACTTTAATTTTCTAAGAGCCATTTATGACAAAACCATAGCCAAAATTATGCTTAATGGAGAAAGACTGAAAGCACTCCCACTGAATTCAGGAACAAGATAAGGCTGTCTACTCTTACCATTTTTATTGATTTTAGTCCTTAAAACTCTAGCCAGATCTATCAGACAAGAAAAGGAAAGCAAAGGAATTCAAATGGCAAAAGAGGAAGTCAAGTTATCTCTATTTGCTGATGACATGATCCTATACCTAGTAGATCCAAAAAGCTCAATCAGAAGACTTCTAGAGCTTATAAATGAATTTAGCAAAGTGGCTGGTTACAAGATCAACACTCATAAATCAATAGCTTTCCTATACTCCAGCACCAATTCTGCTGAAGAAATCAGGAAATCTGTCCCATTCACAACAATCTTAAAAAGAATAAAATGCTTGAGCATTAATCTAACAAAGGTTATAAAGGATCTCTACAATAAAAACTAAAGAACATGAAAGAAATTGAAAAAGACATGAGTAGATGGAAAAACATTCTATGTTCCCGATTAGGCAGAAACAATATAATTAAAATGGCCATTCTGCTGAAAGCCCTGTACATATTCGATGCAATCCCCATCAAGATACCAATGACATTATTCATGAATATAGAAAAAAATAATTCTCAAATTCTTTTGGAATAACAAGAAACCCAGAATAGCCAAAACATTACTAATCAAGAAAGAGAAAGCAAGAGGTGTCACAATACCTGACCTGAAATTATGCTATAGGCTATAGTAACAAAACAGTGTGGTATTAGTATGAAAACAGACATGAAGACCAATGGAACAGACTAGAAGATACTGAGATGAACCTACAAATTTTTAACCATCTGATAGTTGACAAAGGATTGAAAAATATAGTGCGGAGGAAAGACAGCTTGTTCAACAAATGGTGCAGGACGAACTGGAAGCCATATGCAGACAACTGAAATTAGCTCCTAATCTCTCACCCTGCACAAAAAATCAAAATGGATCAAATAATTAGAAATTAAACCAGCAACTATACAATTGCTAGAAGAAAAATTAGGATCAGCATTCCATGACATTGGTGTAGGCACTTCCTTAACAAGACCCCCATAGTGCAAGAATTAAAACCAAGAATAAATGAGTGGGATGCCATTAAACTGAGAAATGTCTGAACAGCTAAAGAAATAGTCAAGAGTGTCAAGAGAGAACCTACAAAATGGGAGAAAATGTTTGTCTGCTATACTTCCAACAGAGGACTAATATCCAGAATATACAAATAACTAAAAAAACTGAACACTAAAGCCTCAAATAATCCAATCAATAAATGAGCTAGGGAGCTAAATAGAAACTTCTCAACAAAGCAAGTCCAAAAAGCCAATAAATATATGAGAAAATGTTCTACATCACTAGCAATCAGAGAAATGCAAATCAAATCTTCACCGAGATTCCACCTTTCTCCTGTCAGAGTGGCAAAAATGTAGACTATGAACAATAATAGATACTGGAGGGGTTATGGGAAGAAAGAAACACTCTCACACTGTTGGTGGGACTGCAAACTTTTACGTTTACTCTGTAAAGCAATGTGGAGACTCCTAAAAAACTAGGGTTGGAACCACTTTATGATCCAGTTATCCCATTCCTGGGTATTTTCCCAAAAGAGCTAGAATTGGCATACTACAGAGACACAGCTATGTTGATGTTTATAGCAATTCAGTTTACAATAGCTAAATTATGGATCCAACCCAAATGCCCCTCGCTGGATGATGGATTCAATAACTGTGGTATATATCATACACAATAGAATTCTACTCCACTATTAGAACAATATGAGATTTGCAGCCAAATGAATGAAGATGAAAAAAATTATGCTGAGTAAAATATCCCAAACTCAGTCTTAAGTACTGAGCATTCTCTCATATGTGGAAACTAGAGTAAAATCCAAGACAGGTTGAAAGCTAGCTAAGCTCAATGATAAAGTCAACACAGGTGAATTATTGCATAAGCAGGGGGAACCATAGCTTTGAAGGTAAGGAGAGAAGGGAGGAAGGCAGGGAGGAGAGGGAAGGATTAGGGGGGTATTCAATGCAACTGGGAACTCTTGTCTCCCATGAGAAGCCCCACTATATACACACAGGCAGGGAAAGCTCAGAAATTTCAGAAAAAAAGCATACACATGTATATTAATTTTTATCTATAACATGGGAGTAAAGTAGAGGAGACATGAGAGCAGGGAATGGACGAAGTGAGGAGATCCTGGACTAGGATCGACCTTAACTTACTTTGTCAATATTTGTGTATGCATGAATATGTAACAACCATTCCCTCCAAAAATGTAAGACTATGTTGAATTAAAAAAAGTTTAAATCTTTTCAATGCAGTGCTAGCAGTCCCAGCACTGTTTCTCAACTTGGCCACAGGCACCTGCAGGTCATCTGACAGTGTGTCAGGGTCACCAACTCTGTGCTGGGGGTTAAAAAAATCCCAGGAAAGCTGCCTGGACTGTAGAAAAATAAGCAAAGAGAACTTGGCATCTTCCCTGCTTTCCAACCACCTTAACCCACAGGAGATGGATGCTGCCGGCTACAAAAGACATTAGTAGTTTCTAGCACTGTTACTTTATGATCTAGGGACAGGAATAGTCCCTCCTTTGAGATCTGACTGGATACCCCATCTGGTCAGGGGATATACATCACTGGGGCCGAGTAATTCTTGCTAGGATACTATCCCATTGAACTAAATGCATGAGGACCCTAGCAGGATATACAACTGCACCCAGAAAAAATAAAAACAACCCAGAAACTAAAGCCAACTTGTATTTTGTTGGCAACTTCCGCAAAGGGATCTTCAAGAAAGTCTAAAAGAAAAGAATGGAAAGGGCCTCCTCCTCTGTCCCGGTCCAGCCAGGGCTGGGGATGAGAAAAACCACAGGCCGGAGACCCAAAACAGTCTTTCTTTGTCCAAATTTTACTTCTATTTTTTATATATCCATGCTTTACATCTCCCTTTCAAGGCAAAGTTCACTTGTGCTGCTACAACAAAATGCCTAACATTAAGTAATCTCAAACAAGTCAAGGCAACGCTACAAGACTCTATTTCAGAACAAACAGACAGCAATTTCTCAGTTCTGAAGGCTGAGAAGTTCAGGAGCAAAGCATAGGCAGGTTCGGCTGCTGACAAGAGCTCATCTTCCAAAGGAGCAGGGACACCGCGTCCAGCAGAAAAGTATGAGAGCTCTCTCCCGAAGGAGCAGAGACAGCACAGCCACCAGAAAGTGCAAGAGCTCTTCTTCCAAAGGAGCCCAAGAGCTCCCTACTGCTGCCTGGAGCCTCTTCTTTAAGGGCCTTCACCCCGCCCCCTCGAGGCCTCTCTACATTAGCTCCTTCATTGCCACACCTGGATTTCGGAGGCACGTGTTTGATCAGTAGGCCTCTATGTGCACCCCTTGAAGGATCTGGAATAATTGGCAGGTGATACCAATGTGAAATGTCTGAAGCCCGTGTAGACTCCCTGTTTTTCAAGCTTAACAATATACAATCTAGCAGTCCCTTCTGAAGGGGCTTATGCAAACAGCAACAAGATCAAGGGCAGCTGATAAAGTAAAGGTCAGACCCCTTCCACCAATAAGTCCCCCTTTTTATTTTAGTTGAAGGCGTCCAGGATCTGTCTTAGATTGTGGAATGCGATAACCCTCTTTATCCGTTATGGGTATGAGCAACAGCATGGTTGCCTCCTTGTCTTAGGTTAGTAGCATCCATTCCATCTTACCTGTCACCGATGCAAGGACTCTCCAACACATGCACACTTCAGGGGGTGGCCTCATTCTGCTGCTGTGCCAGCAGGATTTGCTGTACTGCATGATTTTTAGTCTGTTGCTGCTGCCATCGGCTGCAAGAGCAATAAGTGAGAAAAATTATATCTAAATTTAACATTCCAATCCAGGTGGCAATACCAGAACAATTCTTTAACAGGTTGAAGACTTAGGTGGAACTCGGGTCTCAGAGCCTTAATTTCTCTATCAAAGTGGTTAAACAGATGTTACACAAATATCTTTGAACAGTGGGAAACAAGACATATGAGAAATGTCATACAGTAATTCTATTTCTTGCAACAAGTTAGTTTTTTGATTTAACAGCATCATGCCCGCTTGCAAATGTTCATTAATTTGCTGTTGAGTATTTAGGGCAATAACAGTTTGTTTAACCAATTTCGCTGTGGCCAGTGAATGGTGCATAGCCAGTCCTGCCACAGCAGCAGCTGTAGTTGCAGCCACGGTGGCTGCCACGACAAGTTAGCATACAAGCCTGAAGTTCATCCTCCTCCTGAGAGGCCAACAAGATATCATCCATACAATGGATAATTACAACAGAGGGAAAACATCTCCCAAAAGGAGCCAAAATGGCACTGACATATTTGACATAAGGTGGGGCTATTAGACATGCCCTGAGGTAGCACCACCCATTCATAACGCTGATAAGGACATTGCATATTTACTGAGGGGACACTAGAAGCAAATAGTTGAGAATCCTCCTCATGCAAAGGTATTGAGAAAAAACATCCTTGAGATCTAAAACAGCAATATGAGATCTGGCTTGAATAAAAGAAGGATGTGGGAGGCCAGGCTGAAGGGCCCCCATAATTACCATTGAATTATTTACAGCCCTAAGATCTTGCAGAAGATGCCAATTTCCAGATTTCTTTTTAATCACAAAAACAGGTGTATTCCAGGGGGAGGTAGAAGGGATAATGTGCACAGCTTCCAATTGTTCTTGAACCAATTTCTGAGCAGCTTGTAATTTTTCTTTAGATAAGGGCCACTGTTCAACCCACACAGGTCCATCATTTTTCCATTGAACTTCAATGGGCTTAACCCTATGGATAGCTGCTCCGACAATGGCCCTCATGAAAAAAATCCCAGACCTCTCCTATTTTTATTAGGATCTGTCTGAATAGGGGAAGTCCTTCCATTGTTATTTTTCCCTAAGCCTTTACCAGGGACATAGCCTGGCTTTATCATCATGTCTAATGCTTGAGGATTCATAGTTAGGACAACATTCATTTGAGAGAGACTCTCTTCCCCATAAATTTACTGGCATATGAGGTACCTCATAGTGCTGAATATACCCAGTATGCCCCTCTTCATCTTTCTAAGACAAATATTTAGTACTCTCATCAGGGGACTGAATCCCAGTCCTTGTAATGTAGTTATTGTAGGTGTCACAGGCCAACCAGAAGGCCAATGTTTCTTTGATATAATAGAAGAATCAGCACCAGAATCTAATAGTCCTTTAAATTTCTTTCCTTCAATATCTAGAATTAACTCTGGTCTAGTTTTCCTATCTGTCATCCAATGAATGTGTGTACTTCCTGTCAATTTGAAACCATTCTGTTCTCTAATATCCTTATGGAATGGATCATGAGTGGTTCTAAAGGCAGAAAGAGTGTTTGAGCAATAGTAGCACCCTGGGGAATAATTAAAGTTCCCTGAGGTGAGGATGCTAGAATTTTTATCTCTCCCTGAAAGTCAGGATCCAAGACTCCCAGTGTGACATGGAGTCCCTGCAAGGCAGCACTACTTCGGCCTAGGATAAAGCCCATCATCCCTTTAGGAAGAGGGCCCTGAACTCCAGTATGCAGGGCCTGGACCCCCACAGTAGGTGTCAACACTGTGTAGGTGGAGGTACAGAGGCCCAGTCCTGCACTTCCCTTTGTTCCCTTGCAGAGAGAGGTGATTGAGGTGAGCTTTGAGGCAGATAACAAATTTGAGCCACCTGGCCCACCCCAGCAGTCAGGCCTGCCCCATACAGTTGGCTCGGGGCCTGGGGCAGGCCCCTCCTCCCGTTTCCCCAAATCGGACCTCCTTGGTTATCTGTTCTAGAAAGACATTCATTAGTCCAATGATCACCCTTTTCACATAAGCGACATAAACGGAGAGCCCTTTTATGTGCTACAACTTGATTAGCAAGGGAGTTATTCTGTTGCAGCAGAGGGCATTGCCACTTCATATGGCCGGGCTGATTGCAATGAAACACCTGTTTTGTTTTGCACTTGTAAGAGGGTTTTGTAGGGCCACAGCAATGATTGCACCTGTGATAGTTGGGCCAATATCTCTGCAAATTTTTATATATGAATTTAAATCCCTATGTTTATAGAGGCGTATAGCCTCTTGACACCATTGATTGGCATTTGTAAAGGCTAGATGTTTAACAAATGGAGCAGCCTGACCCACGTTGCCAAATATATTCCCACCAACATGTAGAAGGCAAGCCACAAAAGAACTAAAAGGCTCAGCAGAGCCCTGAATAATTTTCGCTAATTGCCCATGTAGGTCCTGGTTTGAAGGAATTGATCCCCATGCTGTTCTGGCACAGGCAGCAATCTGGGCGTACACCCCAGGGTCAAAAAGCAGCTGTGATTGAGTTTCTGCAAATTGTCCCTCCCCAGTTAACATCTCAATATTTCTTTGAGGGAAGCCTGCTTGGGTATTTTCGTGAGCAATATCAAAACAATTCTCATGGTAAGAAGCCTTACACAGTATATAATCCCCGGGTTCTAACGTAGCCTTGCAAATTGTTTTCCAATCATTAGGAACGAGATTCTTATCCACTAGAGAGTCTATCACTGCCTTAGTAAAGGGTGCTTGAG
>PVKS010012454.1:0-53703 GCA_004027875.1 Aplodontia rufa
ACTATATGAATGCCATTGTCAACTGAGCCATTGTAAACTAATTATTTTTACTCTTCTAAAAAAACTTTGTTTTCTCTGAAATTAACAAATGTCTTTTTTTTTTAATGGCTTGGTTTCCTAGGTGCCACAGAAAGTTAAAGGCAATACATGATAAAATCAAGGCAAAAATTACTGAAAGGAAAGTCACTATCCAGAATATAAAAAAAAATCTTTGAATGAGAAAAACACAAGTAACCCAATGTATCAATGAAGAACTTGAACAGGCATTTGAAAGAGAGTATCCAATTGGTCCATATATGTAAAATGGTGCTCAGACTCATTAGTAATCAAAAAAATATAAATCACTTTTTCATATTTACCATTCACTCTCCATAATGGCTAACATTAAAAAGATTGACAATACCAAGTGATGACAAGATTGTGGATTAATGGAACACACACAGAGTATGGGAGTATTACTTTTGTTCAGTCTCTCTGGAAAATAGTTTGGCATTATTTCTTAAAATTGAAGATCTGTGACCAGTAATCTATAATGAAATAATTTTACTCCTAACTCTGTTCCCTAAAAAATTGTATGCATGTGTGTACCAAAGGAAAGGACCAAGAACATTGTTAGCAGCTCTCCTTGCTAATTTACTATGTATCTTTTAATGTGAGTTTAATTTGTTTTCCACAGCCAGGCAAATTTAGCCAGTCTTCTGTCTCATGCTGTGCACATTGTTGGAATGAGTGCTACTCTTCCTACTTTGGAACTTGTGGCTTCCTGGTTAAATGCTGAACTCTACCATATTGACTTTCGTCCTGTTCCACTTCTGGAGTCAATAAAAATTGGAAATTCCGTATATGATTCTTCAATGAAGCTTGTGAGGGAATTTCAGCCCATGCTACAAGTAAAGGTAAATCATTATTTTTATGTCATAACTCTGGGTATCTTTGTGTTAGTGGTATTTTCTAGCACGTTGTTCACAATTTTTGACATAGAATTAAAGGTTGCAAAATAATTAAATGTATATTCCATATCCACTAGAATTAATACTACACCAATCAGATTAACCTTTAAAGAAAAAAGTAATGGTGGTGGTATAGAAGGAAATGTAGTTGTGCCTTTAATTTAATTGATCATTGTTTCTTGCTATATAAGCATTTTTTAAGAAAATAATTTTGTGGATTTTTGTATTTAACTAGAAAAAGATTTTCTTATACTTTAGTTTAAAATAAATACTAATGTGCAGAATTAACTTTATATTAAATGGTATGTATAGTATATATTAGGTACAATATATAGATTGAAAAGAATATTGCTTTAGGAGTCAGGCAGACTTATTTCTGACAGTTAGTAGAGATACTTGATGAGGCTGAGACAGTAGTTGAAACACAAAACCCCCTGAACCTAGTATCTTCACCTATATGTGGCCCAGGTTGGCCTCAAACTCTCACTCTTCTTGCCTCAGTCTCCTGCATAGCTATGAATATGAATATAGGCATGTGCTACCATGCCTGGTGTTTTTTGGTTTCTTTTTTGTATTTTGTTACTGATTTTGTAGCTGATTTTTAAAATTATGACTTTGAGTAGTAAAATCTTCCCCATGAAATGAAATGAGTGATTTTAAACTGATGTGATTTTTTTTTAATGGTACTGAGAATTGAACCCAAAGGTGCTCTACATCCCCAGCTCCCCCGTTTTTTTATTTTGAGGTAGGGTTTTGCTAAGTTAGCAAGGCTGGCTTCCTACTTGTGATCCAGTGTGCACTACCACGCTGAAACGTTTTGAAAGTACTACTGATGTGGTTATTTCTCTTTCTTTTTTAGGGAGATGAGGACCATGTTGTTAGTTTGTGTTATGAGACCATTCATGATAACCATTCAGTATTACTTTTTTGTCCATCAAAAAAATGGTGTGAGAAGCTGGCAGATATCATTGCCCGAGAGTTCTGTAATCTACACCATCAAGCTGAGGGTGAGTTACAAACGGAAACAAAAGCCGACACACTAAATATATTTGTTTGAAAGTAATGTTAGTGACACACACGACTCTCCTCCGGCATTGCTCCTGCCTGCTTAGGAGACACTCTTTACAAAACTATGCTTTTGTTGGCCTCCGGCATTGCTCCTGCCTGCTTAGGAGACACTCTTTACAAAACTATGCTTTTGTTGGGGCTGAAGCGGTGGCTCAGTGATTATGGCGCTTGCCCAGCATGCGTGAATACACGAGTTCAAACCCCAGCACCCATGTACACAACTAAGTGTCAGAGCAACAAAAGCCATGTGAAAAACTCAATAAAATTGATTCTCTCTGTCTCTCCCTCTCTACCTCACTGTCCTTCTCTCTTAAAAAAAAACAAAACAAAAAAACTATGCTTTTGTGATTCTGCTCATCTTTCATCATTAACAGGCCTTGTGAACACACACTTAGGCTAATCATCTTCAGATTTTTAGAGTCCTGGGTTTGCACGTGTGTATACTAAAGTTCTTCATTTGGAATTCATGGGCTTTGAGAGGTTGATTTTGGTGCCCTTAAATTGTATGCAAAACTATACATATACACATTCCCTCCCCCAACCCCACCCCTCCCCAGGGAAAAGGGAAGTGCTTGTATCCTTGTATTTCCAAAGGTATGACTCTAAAACAGAATCATATATGTATGCATATATATGTGTATGTGTGTTTGTGTTTATATACATAAAATATACACATATATTTTAAGATCAACTTTATTGAAGTATAGTTTATCTGTTTTAAGTATATAATCTGATAAAATTTTTTTTTTTAAAGAGAGAAGGACAGTGAGAGAGAGAGAAACAATTTTTATTTAGTTTTTTTTCATATGGTCTTTGTTGCTTGGAGACTTCGCTGTGTGCTTGGTGCTGGGGTTTGAACTTGCATACTTGCGCATAACAGGCAAGCACCGTAACCACTGAACCACCGCTCCAGCCCCTAACAAATGTATGCATTTTTAAACTACCACTGTCATCAATGCATAGAATGTTTCCATCACTCTAAAATGTTCTCTTTTGCTCTTTTGTTGTCAATCTCTTCCCTCTGTCCCCAGCTCCAGGCACCACTAATGTGGTTTCTGTCGCTTTAGATTTCTTGTACCTTTTCTTAGAATTTCATGTAAATGCAGTCATTGAGTATGTACACATCTTTGTATATGTCTTTTTTAACTCAGTGTGATGTTTTTGAGGTCTATTCGGGTTCTTGCATTTATCAGTTCTTTTTTAGTTGCTGAATGGTGATCTAGTGTATTGCGATAAGTATTCGTTTTTATTTTTACTGATTCTAGGTTGAAAACTGCTGCCTCGATATTTTTTACTAGCCTGTGGTGGTTCTTTGTGTCCCAAGATAAATTTAGGGAAGACAGAGACTAATTCTAGCCACAGGACTTTAGTAGTTTTTATTACTTCACTGAGTGGGGGCATCATGAGGGCAGGTAGTAGATATCTCAAGCCCAGCTCCAACAAGCTTTGCCTCGAGGTAATATTGGCTGGGCCCTGATCCAACATTGTGTGATCTCTGTCAGTCCCTTTTAGTTGATGCTTTCTGTACCACGCTAACTCATATTCTTTACATTGTACCATGAAAGTTTATAATCCTTAACGGCCACAATTAGGGTTATTTGGTTTTGTTTGTTCATTTGTTTTTTAAAGATTTTATTCTTTTGATCTTTAGCAGTGGTTCCCAAGTGCTAGTGCTTGGACTAGAGTCTGGTCTGTGATGAAATTTCCACCAGAAAAATAAAGATAAAGCAGCACATATTTCATAAAGTTGAAGTTTAAATTTTGAAATTATCTCCATAAAATATATAAAACATAATAAATATGTTAAAATAGAAATTTTTATGAAAAGTTTTACTGTCATGAAATCTAAAAGTCCTGGAAGCTCAAAGAAAACGTAGTTTCTGCATTTAAGACAGTTAAAGTTGTCCTGGGGGAGAAAGTTACACAGAGAAGCAAAGCCAGAAGGTATTGTGTGATTGGTTATTCCAGAGTAGCCTGGAGCACTCTTCCTAGAGAACAAGACGATGAGGTGACACTGATACTGGTTGGTGGGACACACCTTGCGCAAGGGTTTTGAATTTTAGGGTTTGAATGGTAATCAATGTCTCCTTCTTTCAGCAGATTCCTTTGACCCTCTTCCCCGCCTGTGAGCTTGCATCACCCTAATACAATTTCCTAAACTTGGTGCCCATTTAGAATAACCTGGGAAGAAAGACTTAGATTCCTCATGCCCAGGTCACACCCCATATCAGTTAGATCACAGTGTCCAGGGATCACTCTTTTTAAAGACCCCCACTTCTTTATTGTATGCAGCAGTATTTTTTCGGAACCATCACCCTGGTATTTATCTCTGTCACATTGTGGAGGTGTTGATAATTTTTTTGTGTGTGACAGGATTAGTAAAATCACCTGAATTTCCACCAATGATTCTGGAACAGAAGGGTCTCCTGGAAGTCATGGATCAGTTAAAACGTTCACCTTCAGGACTGGACTCTGTGTTACAAAAGACTGTACCATGGGGAGTAGCATTTCATCATGCAGGTATTCCCTGTTTGTAATTTATAATCTGTTATTAAGAATTCTCATAATTTCTTCATTTTTATACATTGATTTGTGTGCATTGATTTCGTGTTAATCGCACTAAGTACCTTAGATTTCATTTTAAGAAGTTGTGTGATTAAGTTAAACAAGAGTAAAACCAACATGGTCAAGTTTACTTCTTTCTGTCATATATAAATACTATGTAAAGACTTTTTTGAATCATTGGGGAAATGAGTTCTAAAATTGTTGTTTCCATAAAATTTGGGTTAGAGTGTACTTGCTACTTTTATGCCTGTCTGAGTGTATCTTTTTACCTCGAGTATTGACATATTCTCACAGACGCATCAAAATCAAATTTATTTTAGAAACTGTCATGTTGCATTTGGAGAGGGCTAAAATGTTTAAAGATCATAGATTATGACACTGAATTAAAGGACTTTTTTCAGGAAGTGTTCTATCCATGATCATATGTGCTAAGGATATGATGAATATGTAGTTTCTAACATTGGAAATTTAACGTTTTTAACGTATTTTGAATATTTATGTATATGCAAAAATGATAAACATTATGCATGAATTTTAATTTTTGTATACGCACATACATAAATATCATGATACAAAATGTTAAAATTTATTTTAAAATAAATTTAAATGATTACACAAAAGAATAATGATTGCGAAACCATAGTATGCTGGTCAAATTTAGCCTGTCTGTTTTTGTAAATAAAATTTTATTGAAACACTATTTTGCCTATTCTGCAGCTGTTTTGATATGACAATGGCAGAGCTGAACAGTTGCAACAGAGACCATCTATTCTACAAAACCTAGGAAACAGGAAAAGTTTGTTGACCCAGATCAAGAAGATAAACTAGGGGTGGCAGACTATACCCTTAAATAAATAGAATGATGATTTTGTTGTTGTCATAGGAGCTTAAGAAAAAAAATGTATATATATATATATATATATTTTTTTTAAGAGAGAAGGAGAGAGAGAGGGACAGAGAATCAATTTTTGTTGATTTTTTTCACGTGGCTTTCGTTGCTCTGACACTTAGTTGTGTACGTGGGTGCTGGGGTTTGAACCCGTATACTTGCACATGCTGAGCAAGCGCCATAACCTCCGAGCCACCCCTCCAGCCCTTAAGAAAATATTTAGAGATTTATAGCAGACCTGAAGATATATTTATAAATTATCAAGTGTATTTTCATAATATGTTAATAAATATATGTTTTTGGAACCTCTTTTTGTTAGGTCTTACTTTTGAGGAGAGGGATATCGTTGAAGGAGCATTTCGTCAAGGTCTTAATCGGGTCTTTTTTTATTTTTTTAATAGAGAGGGACAGTGAGAGAGACAGAGAAAGAGAGAAACAACTTTATTTAGTTTTTCACATGGCCTTCATTGCTCCAACACTTAGTTGTGTACGTGGTGCTGGAGTTTGAACCCGGGTCCTCGTGCTTGCCAGGTAAGCGCCAAAACCGCTGAGCCACCGCTCCAGCCCCCTTATTCAGGCCTTGGCAGCAACTTCTACTCTTTCTTCTGGGGTAAATTTACCTGCACGATGTGTGATTATTCGGACTCCTATTTTCAGTGGTCGACCTCTAGATATTCTTACATACAAGCAAATGGTTGGTCGTACTGGCAGGAAAGGAGTAGACACAATGGGTGAGGTTGAATTTACTTGTAGTAGCATTGCTAAAGGACAGTGTGAATCTGCTTGAAATTTGACCAGGGCTTGGCAACCCATTTCTCCTTGGGCTATATTTCTTCGTTCTCCAATGTGCTTATTTCATCCTTTTGGATTCACTTAATATTTATGGTGAGTGACAGTATACTTTTCACATATTGTCAACTACTGGTTTTCTGTTGATGTAGAATTAAGATTTTTTTTGTACTATATGCAGTGTTATGATTCAGTGTTATGTTATAATAAGATTTCTTAGAAATAGCTGGGAGATGATTTATAGTCTTAGTCTAATTCTAATTAATTTTAATGGATGGTAATTCTGCTTAGGTAACTGGTCTCAGGGGTCAGACAGGGATGCTAAGAGCTGAGAAGCACACTCACACTTTGTGAATAGGAATTTCATAGACCATCTTTTTCTCTCCCAGTTGGTGCTGGCTCTGAAAAGACCCTTTCAGTTTCTTATCTTATACCGGGAAGTAATGATTTTACCAGCAATCCAACCAAAATTTTTGACTTAAGCAATACAGAAGCTTGTTTGAACTAAAGGCTGAGAGAGAGGAAATGTTATTTTGAATATGCTTTATCATTTGGATCATTTGGTGTGTGACTAAATTGTGAGCCTTCTGCCTTTAATGAACCTTAGGAAGAATATTCCCTGTCACTTCATCTTTCTTCTCTGGGAATATTATACTATATATATTAAAATGAATGAATTCTGTAACTACTAAAGAGAAATTAGGTAATCCAGCAGAGAAAAAGTGTTAAAAGAAAAATAGGGAGCCGGAGCGGTGGCTCAGCGGTTTCGGTACTTGCCTGGCAAGCACGAGGACCTGGGTTCAAACCCCAGTACCACGTACACAACTAAGTGTTGGAGCAACTAAGGCCATGTGAAAAACTAAATAAAGTTGTTTCTCTCTTTCTCTGTCTCTCTCACTGTCCCTCTCTCTTAAAAAAAAAAAAAAGAAAAGAAAAATAGTTGGGCTGTTCTGGTTACTAGTAGCTGAATAGGATAATGAGGAATTGACTTTTAGAACAACCAAATTTGTCACATGAACTTCACAAAATGCATTTGATCTTCATTATTCAGATTCCATATTTGTGAATTTGCCCACTTACTAGAGTTTATTCAGAAGTCTCAAATCAATACCTCTAGGGTTTTTGCAGATTTGTCCAAAGCTGCAAAAACTTAGAGTCTTTCCAAGTACACTTTCCTGCTTAGATCAATAACTCTGCCTTCCTTTAGCATTCTACTATAAACAAACATCCTTTTATGGTCTAATTAATGCCACATTTTTCACATTTTTGTGTACTAGCATAGTGCTAGTACTAGCTAGTATTTCCTTCATGCATTAAGTCTGGATTTGCCTTATGGAGAACATAAGTTAAATGAGCTTTGTTGGGCATGAACTATAAGACTGTTGACTGTGAGCACAATGTTAATAAATATTAAATAAGATGTCTTTAAGTAAAAACACAAGAAACAAGGTTTTGTCTTCAGTGATGAAAATGTGATGAGAGGCTCACAGGAACCTCCTTTGTTCTCTCCCCGAGCAGTGGTTCATTATTCACTAATATTCTGCATTCACTATTCTTGGTGACTCTGTAGAATGTAATTACCATAAATAACATGAATTGACTGTGATTTATTGGTGACTGGAATAGTCAACATAATATTCAAGATAATAAGTTGAATAATAAGAATATTCAACATAATAAGTATTTAGACAAGATAGACATTCTTCCTCCCTTCCTTCCTTCAGTCCTTCCTTTGTTTTCTTTTCTGGTACCGGGCATTGAACCCAGGTGTGCTTTACCATTGAAACACATCCCCATTCTCTTTTAATTTTTTTCTTTTGAATTTCTGAGGTTCTTGCTAAGTTGCTGATGCTGACCTCAAACTTGGGATCCTCCTGAGAAATTTTAAGTCACCTGGAGTTGATATGGTGGCTGCAATGTGTTGGGCACCTAGTCTTTTGTTTTTCCAGCAATACGTTTTCTATCCTGTGGCACAAGATGGCTAGTCCAGTCGGTTTCATCTCATTTGTATTTCAGACATCAGGAAGGGGAGATGAAGAAATAAATTCCATGCCCTGTCCTTATACGGTACCACCTAGAAATTGCCTATTAATATTTCTCCTCACATATATGTGGTTATATATTCTCCAACTACAAAGGAAGCTGGGGAATGTAATCTTTAGCTGAGTGGCCATGTGCTGGACTAACACTTAAGGGTTTTATTAAAGGAGAATGAGAGAATGACTATTTGGACACAAGTGTCATTCTTAACACCAGCAACAAATGGTTCATATTACAATCTCTGAAGAATTGTTGATTTTAAGCCCTGAACATTTTGATGATTCAAAAAAGCTTCCAACTTCACAGATTTCCCTTATGATAGACAGCAGAGAAGTTTATCCTGTTTTTCTCTTATTTTACTGCAAAATATGCAGATTGTTTGTAAGTGTTAAAGGGAAGGGCGAAGAGACTGAGATCGTCCTGATACCTATTTGCCTCACCCTATCTTTCTCCAAACTAGTTTCTCAGTGGATTCTAGAGAATGGCATATGAGTCTGTTTTCTGTTTTACATAAATATTCTTCTTTCAGGTCCAGAGGGTCCATATGTTAACAATGATTAGCAGGTCTTATTTACCTGACTGTATTTTTAGCTTGCATTTTTTATGGGGAAGAACAATTGGAAGATTGGTGGTTTGGGCTAATTTTGAAGCCTTAAATCAGATAACATGAAATCAGAACTAAAAATACTATAATTTCTTAATTTTTGAAGTTTTCTGAGCTTTTGACCTTGCATTCCATTCCTATCAGGATGGCATATCGCTTGCTTAGAACTTTAAGCCAGTCAGGGGTGTGGGAATATAGTGTTTTATATTTACCATGAACATTGAAATGCTTGGTTTTGCTTTTTATACTGTGTAGCATCTTTGTAACTTCTGTGCATTTCATAGATGATGTTATTGACATTTTCTGGATAGTATGTGGTGTTTTATGTAGATGACATGTATTTCTGTAGATTATATGGAACCTTTCAGGGTAGGATGATGGTGCTTTGTGCCAAAATAGTGTTTTGCAAGGTCAACAGTTAGTAATAAATGTTTGATTCTAAATGACATCAGGTTCTCTCTAGTGTCCTGAATAAACCAGAAGAGTGGGAGCAGGAACCTGTACATATGTACCAGTATTTATTTGGACATTTTTATAAATATTGCACATCCTATAAATGGGTAGTTCATTGAAGAATCAAACCTTTAAACAACTCAAATTATTTTTATTATTATTATTATTTTGCTGCTAATACTAGTTGATCCATTTGCTAGGTGATTTTCTTGTGCGTCTTCCTTTAGCTGATCTGTTTTGTAGCTATTGCAAGAGTTGGGTAACACGGTTTATTCATGGTTTGAGAAATTGTATATTGTATATATGTGTGTGTGTGTGTGTGTGTGTGTATTTTTGTATTGGAGATTTGTCTATATATATATATTTTTTTTAAATTGGAGATTGAACTCAGGGGTGCTTTATCACTAAGCTACATCCTGCATTTCAAGTCTTTTATATTTTGTAGCTTGAGACTGGGTCTTGCTATGCTGTTGAGGCTGGTTTTGAACTTGTGATTTCCCATTTCATACTCCTAAGTTGCTGGAATTTAAGCTTGTGCCACCATGCCTAGTATAATTGTATATCTTTGTAGGGTACAAAGTTACACTACGATATATGTATAGAAAGTGGAATAATTAAATTAATTAGCATATTTATTCTTTCTGCATAAATAAAATATTGTACTTTTTGACCAATATCTCCCCATTTCCCCACTCTCAGCCCCTAGTAACCACCATTCTGCTCTCTGCTTCTATGCATTCATTTTTTTTAGATTCCACATGTAAATGAAAACATGTGGTGTTTGTTTTCTGTGCCTGAATTTAGTAGCATGATGTCTTCCACATTCATCCATGTTATTACAAATGACATAATTTCCTTCTTTTTTTCCTAAGGCTGAATAGTATTTTATTGTGTATATATGCCCCATTTTCTTTATCTTTTCATCCACTGATGGACACTTAGATTTTTTCCTTAACTTGATTATTGTAAATAGTACTGCAGAAAACACAGGGAGGCAGGTATCTCTGGCTTTGAGGCTGGGCCTAGAGGCTGGCTAACTAGGGATCCAAGCCACACAGAACTCCTTACCACTTCTGAGAGGGACCAGCATAACACAGTAGTGCTGTCATGCATAGTAATGCTTTTGGCTGGTACTTCCAATCAGGTACCATTGCTGGCAGGTACACAGATCTTCCAGCAAGATTTGCATGGTGGTCACGGTGAACTTGCTGCCTTGTTTTGTTTCTACCTGACCCTAGATAATCCAGGTAGGATTCTTGGAATATTTATATATGTATTTTTACATAGGGAATATATCTTAGAATGCTAGGGAAGCTATATGTCTGTCGCTGATTCTCTTCTACTATAGAAACTGAGTCCTGGGCATTCATGTCTGTGGTACTGTGCTGACTTTTGGACGCCGTGGTTTGATGTAGTCAAAGTGAGGAGGCCATTTATCTTACCTTCTCTCTCTCTCTCTCTCTTTTTAAGAGAGGGGCAGCAAGAGAGAGAGAGAGAATTCATGTGGCTTTCATTGCTCCTACACTTCGTTGTGTATGTGGTCCTGAGGTTTGAACCTGGGTCCTCGTGCTTGGCAAACAAGCGCTGTAACCACTGAGCCACTGCTCCTGCCCTTATCTTACCCTCTCTTGTGGTGCTTTTTTTTGGGGGGGGCACAGGATGTGGTATGGGTGGGCAGGGCGGAGGGTTCTGTTGTCCATGCAGATATCTCAGATATATTTTCCAGTTTTGAGGTTTTTACAAAAGATCCTTGTCTGGAGAGGGAATATGGGTAGGTAGTGAAGTCTGGGAGCTCCTGTTCCACCTTTTGCAAATATCTTATGTCTTTCTTCTTAATGGCAACTGTCTTTTTGTAATTTATGTTTGAGATAAGTAGTGAGTGATTATCTAGTTTATAGTTTGTAGTTGGTTAGGAAAGCATCATCTGTACATCTACTTTTTCTGTGGCAGACGGTCAGGATACACTCTCAAAATGCCATTTTTATTTTTATAATAAAACAAAACACATACCCAAATGTCCTTCATTTTGCTGTTTGAACATCTTAACTGCTTCTTTTCTATTATTGGATTTAGTTTTGAAAATAATTGTTTATTCAAATTACAATAACCCAAAGCATTTAGATCAATAAATGTTATAATGTGATTTTCTTAGGTATTCATAAGTATTTTTGAATGTATTTTGTCATCACATATGACTAGTAATTTGCATTTATGTTTTATTTTTATGCTTTTCAGAGTATCTCTTTTAATTGCCTAATTAATGTTTTAGTCAGCTTTTTGCTACTGTGAATAAATGACCTGACAACAACAATTTCAGAAGGAAAAGTTTATTTAAGGGCTCATGGTTTCAGAAGTCTTAGCCCACAGGAGGCCAGCTCCATTCCACAGGGATGGACCTGAATCTGTACAATCTGGTGGCAGGCATGGCTCAGGGAGCAGAGAGCTCAAGGCTTCACAGCCCGAAGCAGAGTAGAAAGAGAAGCTCCAGGCCAGATACAGAGTGTATGCCCCAAAGGCACACCCCAAGACCTACCTCCTCCAGCCACACCCTCCAGGTTATAGTTGCCAGTTAATCCCTACAAGGGGATGAACTCACTGATTGGGTTAAGGGTTTTATAACCCAATCCTTTCACCTAGGCCTTCCCAAACATGTGAGTTTTTGGGGAACACCTCACATTCAAACTATAACACTTAATAATAATGGTTAGTACTTTCAGCGATGAAAAAAATGCTTTTCCTGTACTTTCTTAGGTTCTGCATCTGGGACCTGCTAAATAAATTAATAATAGATTACCTGGAAAAAAGACATGTAAACTATTTGATGTTGATAATTTAATTTTTATGTGCCTGGAGTCTTTCATAGAAATGAAGTGAAAACCCATTTTATATTTTATATATTTCTTGATAAATTGTGTAGAAGTGACAAGACAAAGGAAAAGGTGTTTGGTCTTCTAGGGGTAATAAATAGTGAGGTTATATATTTGGGAAACTAATGGAAGAGATTTATTTAAGTGAGATTGTTTGTATAGACGTGTGTCAGTGAGGATTTTGTCTCCAGTGATAAAGGTTCTTCTGGCATAGGAGAGGAGAGAAGAAACGTCTTCAAAAAGGAAAATTTATGACTTGCTTTTAGGCAGACAGGGAGAGGCCAAAGTAGCATAGTTTGGGGTAGCATATTCTGATTTCCTTCTATCCAAAGTTCAAGAAGTAAAAGCAGTAGACGTAATGCTATGACCATGATCACCACTATCATCCTATCTCCTCTTAAACAATTAAGACCACATAAGTTCTCTTTAGCAGGTATCTTATGGAAATGTATTGGGGTTTTGAAAATGTGTGGGGTTTTTTTGATTATAGGTGAGAGTATCTTAGTTTGTAAGAACTCTGAGAAATCAAAGGGCGTAGCTCTACTTCAGGGATCTCTAAAACCCGTTTGCAGCTGTCTGCAAAGACGAGAAGGTGAGGAAGTAACTGCCAGCATGATGCGAGCTATTCTGCAGGTAAAAGGAAGTTAATAAATTGCCATTTTCTCTTTTTACATCTATGTTAAAGTGGTAGGACTTTAGTATGTGAAAATCTTTTTGTGTGTGTGTAGTGTGAGGAACTGAAGCCTGGGATGGTACATCCTGTTTCTTTTACATTTTGAGACAGGGACTCACTAAGTTGTTGAGGCTGGTCTCAAACTTGTGATTCTCCTGCCTTAACCCTTTTGAGTAGCTGGGATTACAGACTTGTGCCACTGTGCCGGGCTAGTATGTGAAAATCTTGTTTTTAAAATGATTGATATATTTTTAGATTTTCAAAGTCTGAATCGATAGGTGTTTCAGCTAGTGCTATATCAGTCTACTTCAAAGCAATGATTAAAAACCAAATGCCAGATGGTTTCTGCTTTTTAGATATTCTTTATTTTTTGAATTTAAAGAAAAGGTAACAAAAAATGAACTCAGTTCCTTCATACCTGTTGACATTAAAATAAAATCATGTTCCAAATGCACATGATTAGATATTATAATAGTATAGAAAATCTCAACAATATTCAATAATTGTACAACAAATTCTGTACAGTAATACAGAAAAATAAACCCTTTTTCTGATCGGAGTCCTCAAAGGTAACCCCCGTTCAGCATTTCAAGATTAATTCAGAAATGTTTTCTGTGCTTATATCAGCTCTAGTGCTAGAGATTTTGGTACCTCTGCCTGTATTCTTTTCTTTTTTCCCTTTTTCAGTTTGTTTTACAAACAAAAAAAAGAAAAGATTTGATAACATAGGGTTAGGAAAGATGTTAAAAATAGACAATGTGATACATTGCTGGAACTCTTTTGGAGAACAGCTTGACTCTACCTGCTAAAATCCAAACTATACATAGCCATTTGTCTAGCAGTTTCACATCTAGGAATTTTATCCAGGAATATATTTGTGAAATATATCAAATGTATAAAATATTTGTTATAGCAGTATTAGTTAACAAGAAAAAAGTGGAAAAAACCAAGATCATCAGTACTACAGAAATTGTGGCAAAAGCATGTTTTGTGGTCATTAAAATGCTCTGCGATGACATGCCCAATATAAAATAAAAGAAGGCAAAAGACAAATTCATATATAGAATAAGATAGTTATGATAAAATAATATCTGCAAAGCACTACTGACTTAATGTTTTCTTGCACTTATTCCCACCCTTCTGTGTGGGAAATATTTAGTAGTAGCATTCCTCCTACATGCCCACCTATTTTATTTTTATTTATTTATTTATTTATTTATTTATTTATTTATTTATTTATTAAAGAGAGAAGGACAGTGAGAGACAGAGAGAGACAGAGAGGATCAATTTCTATTGAGTTTTTCACATGGCTTTCGTTGCCCTGACACTTAGTTGTGTACGTGATGTTGGGGTTTGAACCCGTGTACTTGAGCATGCTGAGCAAGTGCCATAACCGCGGAGCCACTGCTGTAGCCCCAATGCCCACATATTTTAGAGGAAGTATGAAAAAAATTTGATTTGGTTCATGGCCATGAACAGTCACTACCTCCTTTGTGTGTGTTGTTAGTTCTGAAATTTCAGATGGATAATGTTTTATTTATTTTGTTTATAAGAAAATATTATCTCTACCTGTCTTGAAGGAAAACTTTCCATATTGTCAGCAGGTTTTATTATCTCCATTTGCAGTGAATGTGATGAATGAGTTAACAAAGAGTCTCTAAGAGTCTGAAACTGTTTTGGAAGAATAAAATCATTTCTTTTATATTATGAGAGCCTGCATGTCTTATAAAAATTTATATGAGTGTTTAAACATTTTCTATCAGATAATAGTTGGTGGAGTGGCAAACACATCACGAGATATGCAGACCTATGCTTCTTGCACATTTTTGACTGCAAGTATGAAAGAAGGGAAGCAGGGAATTCAAAGAAATGAAGATGCTGTCCAGCTTGGAACAGTTGAGGCCTGTGTGATGTGGCTACTAGAAAATGAATTCATGTAGATTGCAGAAGCCAGTGAATGAACAGAAGGTCAATATGAGCTCTCAGTTGAAATTTATTCACTTTTTCATCTTTTACTAACTTTTCTTGAAATCTTGCTAATAAACTTCTATATGTTAGATAAGATTCTATTTGTAATTTATCAGACTGAGAAGGTAATTATGGAATACCGAAAGGCATTTTGTTTTATTTTTAACATTTGCTCCTGTATTTCCTACTCCCAAACTAGGAAAGGTGTATCATCCAACACATCTTGGTTCTGCCACCCTTTCCTCCTCGCTCTCTCCAACTGATACTTTAGATATTTTTGCTGACCTCCAAAGAGCAATGAAATGTTTTGTTTTAGAGAATGACCTTCATATTGTCTATCTGGTAAGTTCTGCCTTTTTAATTTTGATATTTGTGAAAAACGAGAGAAAAAAGATTATATAGAAACTTGAGCATTAAAATATACCAAGGGAACATCTTATCTGTTTTCCTTAACCATGTTATAGTGGTGGGAATAGCAAAGAAGAGGCAAGAAAAGAATTGTTTCAAATTAGCTAAATGTTCTACTGACCTTTTAGTCTATTTTCTCCAACCTCTTTAAAAAAGGATTTGAGATAGTTCATAAAAAATGTTTATTTTACAATATGTAAAGGAACAGCAAAGGACAATAGGACATCAGATTATTAAAGATGAGATCATAATGTAAAACTCAAAGAGTTAAATAGGCATGCTGTTACATCATATACAGTTACTCTTGTCAAAATTGAGTTGTAAGATTTGTTTCTGCATTTTGGATGCAGATAGTTGATTTGTAAATATTTTCCTCCTTTCTGTGGGTTGTAGGTACGGTTTAGAACTGGGATATCCCCCCAAAGCCCACGTGTTGGAGTTTTGGTCCTCAGTGCAGCAGTGTATAGAGGTTCAGCTTTTAGGAAATTATTGGATCATGAGGGTTCTAACCTAATTGGTAGATTAATCCATTTGATGAATTAATAATTTGAATAGACTTTTGTGAGGCATTGGAAATTGTAGGAGGTAGGACCTAGTAAAAGGGATTGGGTCCTTAGGGGCATGCCCTTGGGGATTATTATGTCTTGTCCTCTTCCTTTCTCTTTCTTTCTCCCTCTTTCCCCTTCTCTCTTACTTTTCTTCCTTTTCCCTTGCCTTTCTGCCAAGATATTCTGCCCCACGTCAGGCTCAAATCAGTGGAGCTAGCCAATCACGGTCTGAAACCTCTGAGACTGTCAGCCAAAATAAATCTTTCCTCCTCTAAGTTGTTTTTCTCAGGTATTTGTCACAGTGTTAAAGCTGACAAACCCTGTTATCTTATGTTTTTAATGATGTCTTTTGAAGCATGAAAAAAATTTAACTTTGATGATGTCCAGTTTTGATCAGTTTTTGTTGCTTGTGCTTTTGATGATATAGCTGAGTCCATTGAGTAATCCAATGTCAAAATATTTGTTCCTATGTTTCCTTTGAATTGGTTGTATGATCCGTTTGACTTAGTTTTTGTGACTGAAGTAAATAAGGTGTCTAACTTCATTCCTTTCTTTGTGTATGTCTGGGTCCCAGCACCATTTGTTGAAAACACTATTGTTTGTCTATAGAATTGTCTTGTCATACTAGTTGAAAATTAATTGACTAGGTAAGTGAGGGCTTGGGCTGGAGTGTTGTGGGATGGCTCAATGATAGAGTGTGTGCCAAGTGTGTGCAAGGCTCCGGGTTCAATCCCCAGAACACCCCCACCACCTGAACTGAGGGCTTATTCTGGACTTTCAGTTCTAATTAATTGATCTGTGTGTCTATCGTTATGCTTATACCATCCTGTTTTGGTTATGGTAGCTTGGTAGAAAGTTTTGAATCAGTGAGTGTTCTCCAACTTTGTTTTTCTTTTTCAAAAAAAATTTTTTTTAACTATTTTAGATCACTTGCGTTTACATGTGAATTTTAGGATCAACTTGTTAATTTCTGTAAAGAAGCTAGTTGAATTTTGATAGAGATTGTCTTGAATCTATAGATCAATTTGGGAAATACTGTCATCTTAATAAGTGTTTGTATCTATATGTATGGGTTGTCTTTCCATTTATTTAAATCTTTAATTTCTTTGAAGTTTTATTGTTCTTTTTTAAAATCCCTAGGTATTTTACAGTTCTTGAAGCTTCTTTTCATTGCATCTATTATAAATGGAATTGTTTTCTTAATTTATTTTTTGTATTTATTGAAGATATAGCAAAACTTGCTTCTTTTAGTATATTGGTCTTGTATCCGGTAATGCGTTGAATTTAAAATAATATTTCTAATAATATTTTTGAGATTTTAAATATTCTACCTACAGGATTATATCAGCTGCAAATGGAAGTAGTTTTGGTTCTTCCTGCTTAATCTGGATGTGTTTTGTTTGCTTGCTTAAGTGACCTGGCTCGTACCTCCAATAAAATGTGTAAGAGATGTTGAAAACAGACATCTTTGTCTTAGTACTGATATTAAAGGGAATGTACTCAGTATTTCACCATCAAGTATGATGTTGGCTGTGGTGCTTTTGGAGATTGACTTTATCAAATTACGCAAGTGTTAGATTTTGTCAAGTGTTTTTTTTCTGGATTTATTGAAATCACATGGTGTTCAATTGCTGAATATTCTAACAATCTTGAAATTTCTGGGCAAGTCCAACTTGGTCATGTTGTATAATCTTTTTTATATGTTGCTAGATTTGGTTTGCCACTGTTTTGTTGAGAATTGTTACATTTGTATTCATAGAATAATATGCTGGTGTCTGGTTCTCTTTTTTCATAATGCCTTTGGGTGGTATTGGGGGTAATACTAGCTTTATAGGATGAGTTAGGGTGTGTTTCCTTCTCTTCTGATATTTTTGGGAAGAAATCACCAAGAAATGCTGTTAATTCTTAGTTAAAATGTTTGGTATATTTCATCTGTCAAGACATTTTGGCTTGAATTTTTCTTTGGAATAAATTTTTTTTGATGTTTAGTTTAGTCTCTTATCTCTTATGGTCTATACAGATTTTGTTTTTTCTTGACTCAGTTTTGGTAGTTTGGGTGTTTCCAGAAATTTGTCCATTTCATCTAGGTTATCTGATTTGTTGGCTGTGAGTTGTTCATGATGCCCTCTTACAATTCTGTTTATTTATGTAAGGTCAGTGATATCTCTATTCCTATTTCTTTTTTGGTGTTGTTATTGTTATACTTATTACTTGTTTAAGTGTATAATATACTTGTGCATTGAATAATTTATATCATTTTATGTTTTCTAAGATGCTAACAGAAGCAAGTATGTATTTATGGAGTTTGTTATGTTAACATTCTTATTTACTGTTCCTTTTGATTTATTCCATGAATTCCAGTCATCTCTTCTCATTTCTTAGTCCAATACAGCTTTGCTTCCTCCTGCCTCCTATGCGCTGTTATTGTCAAATATATTGCAACCATGTACCTATTGTGGTCCGTTGTCTCCATCCGTCCCTCCCCACCTGTTTTACGCTCTGGTAACACTTCTATTCTCCACTTCTTTAAGATCATATGGTTGCTTTTAAAAATCAATCAAGAGAAGAATAGGGAAGCATACAATCTAGAGTTTTTTCTTTTTGTACCCGCGCACGTTACTTTTATTGGCTCTCTGCTTTTAGTGTAGAATTGAAATGTTGTTTCACAATACTCTCTTTCAACCTGAAGAGCTTTCTTTATCATTTAAGAGTGCTAGTAAACCTTTCTATTTTTGTTTGTCTAGATCATCTATTATGTCTTCAGTTTTGAAAGACTGTTTTCCTTTACATCAAGCTCATGGTTGGCAGAGTTCATTTTCTTTCAGCAGTGTGACTGTGTCCTCTCGTTATTTCTGGTGAGAAGTTAGCATTTAATCTTATTAGGTTCTCGTTGTATATGATAACTTGCTTTTTTTCCTTGCCACTTTGAAGATTTTCTCTTTGAAATTTTAACATTTCCACTGTCATCCATCTTGGTGTGGATCTCTGCATTTAACCTACTTGGAGTTCACTGAATTTCTCAGATTTGTGTATTAATATTTATCATCAAATTTGTTACCTTTTTTGCAATAATTTCTTCAGATACTTTTTCTATTCATTTCTATCTGCTCATGGATTTTTATGCATATGTTGGCATATTTCTCTGAGGCTTTGTTAATTATTCCTTCCTGTTTTTGAGATTGCATAATCTCTCCTAATCTGTCTTCATGTTGGCTATTCCTAATGTCAGTGTGGGTATATAGTTGAGCTCCCTATTCGTTTTAGTTATTGTGCTTTCAACTCCGGAATTTCCTTTTGACCCTATTTTACTAATGTTCTCTTTATGCGTGTTTTTTACTTAATGAGCCATTGCCATCATGTAGTCTGTTAGTTCTGTAACTGGGGCTTTCTTTTGTTCTTCGACCATACTTAAAATGCTTGCTTCGAAGTCTTTGCTTATTCTAACATCTGGTGTCTTGCAGGTATTTCTTTTGCTTTGTGTTTTCCTCTGTGTTTGGGACACACTTTCCTCTTTCTTTCATGTGCATTATAGTTTTTTGTTGAATCCTGGACGTTTTAGATAATATATTAACTCTGAATAATTTCTCCTTCCCTCAGCTTTTCTTTCTGTTTTGCTGATTCATTCTTGGCAATTATGCAGAATACTCAAGATTGTACCTATAGTAGGATATTGTGATAAATGTGTCTAAGATTAGATAAGTGGGATCAATGAAATCCAGTTTATGTGCTTAGTGGTCTCTTTTGTCCCATCAGTGAGTTGTTTGTGAACAAATGATGTTTCCATTGAAATGAGGTATCATGACAGACGTTTTTCTAAATTCTGAGGGCTTTGTTATTACTATGAAGTTTGTATTTATATATTTGTACTTTTGTTCCTTTTCCAATGAAGTAGTCCTTGCACCCCTACCCTACCCCTTCCACCACAGTGCTGGGGATTTGACTCAGGATCTTGCAAATGTTAGGCAAGTGCTCTTCCTCTGAGGCACATCTCCAAACTATTGCCGTCTGTACTACAATAGTTTTAGCTAATTCATGATGTTTCTTCCCTTTAGGTTACACCTATGTTTGAAGATTGGACTACTATTGATTGGTATTGATTTTTTTGTTTATGGGAAAAGCTGCCAACTTCTGTGGAAAGGGTGGCAGAGTTAGTGGGAGTTGAAGAAGGGTTCTTGGCTCCCTGTATGAAAGGCAAAGTAGTCGCCAGAACTGAGAGACAGCACTGCCAAATGGCCGTCCATAAAGGTAACCATCCAGGAGCCTGGATTCAGTGTACTAAACACAGTGTCAGGCACACAGCAGATGTCCAGTTTATTTTGGTTCCTTTCATTGTCAACAAAATAAAAATGGTTCACTGACTATAGTAAGATTTTTAATTTCTTCTGTTTACTGAATTTATAAATAGTTTAGTTTCTTCCTGAACTTTCTAATTTAGCAGCCATTACATGTGAAGATCTTTTGGAATGTCTAATCTCTTTTTTAAAGAAGATGTGAATCAGAACTGTCAACTTCCTGTGGATTCTCTTGGAATTGTGCTTTTTGGCACCCTTAGAAGTAATTCATTGCCAGTAGAAAGACATAATGAAAAGATTTAGATGGGGAATTTTTATAGTCTTTTAGCTTCATTGAAACATAGGAACATTATTTTTCTTAGTAGTATATTATCTACAACACATTCAAGTATACATTTTATAAGGATTTTTATACTTGAATTCCTTGTGTCATTGTTGCCTTTCAAAGCAAAACTGGATTTTATAATCAGATTGTCATTTTACTGAAATGTGATTAGATGATTATATATCCATGTATCAAGTCTTTGTTTAATTTTTTGTGCCATTGCATCTCTGGAACCAAGTCTTATTTCTTGAAATTAATTAGTATTGAAATATGAGGGAGTTTTTTTTTTTTTTTGTATATTGATATTAGTTCCTTGCTCTGATACTGCTACGTGTTAAAACTCTGTAAACACTGATTTCTTTGTCCACCAGCCTATTTTCTATTAGGATTCCTCCTGGAGTATGTAAACTCTCTGTTTTCTCTTTCGTTCTTAGTATTTTACAGCACACATTGTATTTTTGTAGTAGATAGAAGTGATCTCTTACCATGCTTTTGGTGATTTATTTTTAGGTTTTTCACCAGTCTTGTGCTATTAAATTTAATCAGTGAAATTCCTCTAAAGGAAATTAATCAGAAATATGGATGCAGTCGTGGACAAATTCAATCTTTGCAACAGTCAGCTGCTGTTTATGCAGGTCAGTTAAAGGGTTTCACATTTATTGAAGACTGTGGATTGAGGATGTGAAGATTTCTTTTCTTCAAATTCCATTTTATTATAAGTCTGTGTAATAATGCTATAATTTTTCATAGTCCTCATCATCAGAAGATCTAAAACTGTGGCTCCTCTGGGCTCAGTGTCCTGTAGAGAACTGGTAGCAAGCTGAATGGACCTTATTCCCCTTTTGTTCTTTAGGAACAGGCGAGAACCTGCAACTGTCTCTCCTTGCTGGCTTGTTTTTGTTTTCAGGGCCCTAGCAGGTGCCCCCAGCCAATACCTCCACCACCTCTCCGCCTCTTCTTCCTTCTCCCCATCCTCTTCCTCCTTTTTTCTGTTGAAAGAAGAAATAGAAATGAAGTTCTCCATGTTGTCCCTTTTCTGCAAGTACTGATTAATACATATTATTGAGAAGGAGAAAATGAGACAGAGAATGTTTCTGGACTCCTCTCTGACTGTTTTATTATATCTTCTCTTTGTTTCTTTCCACATTTTTATTGGTGCATTATAATTGTATATAATAGTGGAATTTGTTGTTAAATATTTGTACATACAGATAATGTAACAATATAAATTTGATCAGTATCATCCCAAGCATTTCCCCTTTCCCTCCTCAATATTATATATTATGCCTTAATATATGAAACCCATAGTCTTTAAGCTAGGAAAGCAAGGAATTCTGGGTCTGATTTTATCAAGAGACCCTTCAAGCCCTTAAAAAAGAACCTAGAGCTATTAGAAGATGTGTGTATTTATATGAGCAGGAGGTTTTTTTGTGATTGTAGGTGTGTATATATGAGGGAGTGCTGGGGGGAAGATGAGAGCAGAGGGTGCTACGGAGAGAGGGAGTCACTAACTCACAGGCATCAAAGGTCTAAGACTGCCTCTATGATTATTGTCCTCCAGAGCAAGTGACTTGATGGCTTCACACTTGGCTGCTCTAAGCTCTTTATTTCAAGAGAGCAGAGTTATGGAGCAGGCAGCCTTTTTTTTTTGAAGAGAATAATAATGGGAATTTCACTTTTTGTAGTTCTCTCATTATTTAAATATTTAAATCAGCTCTCTTTCTCTAGGCAGAAAGAGTCTCTCACCTGTTGAGTTTTTTTTTTCTTTTTTTGAGAAAGTAAGGAAGAAGCTGGGTGCAGTGGCACAGTCTTGTAATCTCAGCTATTTGAGAGACTGAGGCAGAAGGATCATAAGTTTGAGGCCAGCCTCAACAGCTTGCTGAGGGTATAGTGCAGTGGTAACCCTGGGCTTAATCCTCAGTACAGCCAACAAAGAAAAGTAAAGAAGAGAGTAATGGACTAGGGTGAGGACTTTTGTTTGTTTTCTGTTTATGTGTTCTGCCTCAGTTTTCAAATGTTAAATTTAGAATTAAGAATTAATGAGAGACATTTATTGTGTTTATAGCACATTCATTATCCATTTTTCTAGACTCTTAATATATGTTTGCTCTCCTATTAACTTATCCCCTGGGCCTTGTTAAATCTTACAGTTCTGCCAGAAACAGCACCAAAGCAAAACAAGTACTTCTAAAGAAGTGGAGAATTTGTCTATAAGGAATTTTTGTTATTGTTTTTGTTAGTGCATTATCAATTTACCACTTATTCTATAAATGTCCTAGGGATGATAACAGTGTTTTCCAACCATCTGGGCTGGCACAACATGAAACTGCTACTTTCCCAGTTTCAGAAACGTCTCACATTCGGCATCCAGAGGGAACTTTGTGACCTGATTCGAATCTCCTTATCAAAGGGCAGTGGGCCAGATTCCTCTATGCTGCTGGCTTTCTTACTGTGGCAGATCTTGCAAGGGCAGATGTTGCTGAGGTGGCAGCGGCTCTGAAAAATGCCTTTCAAAAGGTGAGGAAGCACCTTTATTTATATAGAACATGAAATAGCAAGTCATGTCAATTCATAATAGATAATAAAATGAAATAATAGAGAATGTATTAAAACAGTTTCCTCTTAATCTCATGACATACTTGGTGTAAATGGAAGGAAATGTGGCTACCTTTTCCTCCTTGAGGATTACTTTTCAAATTGTGTATTTTACAAATATCACATGATTGAAAAGGTACTTCTAAAAGGATCATAATTCTCCTCTAAAAAGATGGAGTGAAGTGCAGTAACAATGCTTTCTGTTTTTGAATTTTTTTATTAAAGAGTTGAGTTATTGTACAATCGTAAATGCACATAAAGTAACAATATGATATGCATTTGTTCTGAAACCACAATTACTCCCACATTGCCCACACCCCAGTTTCTTGATTTTTTCTAATTTCACCCCTACAAGTATAAATGTTTAGATTGTGAATTTTCCATAATTAAATGATTACACAAATATTATTTGGATTCTCTGGGGCGTAAAGAGTATGCTATACTCTTAATTGTCTCCCTAGATCCCTCCCTATTCTCCCTCCCTCTCCTCCCCCAAACCTCACCGCCTAGCCCTGCTTCACCATTCCTATGGTTCCCCTAGTTTCTGTGTTGCTATGACTTAGCTGGGTCTACTGTATGAATCTGACTACCTTTTACCCAAGCCTGGGTTTTACTTTAGTTTCTACGAATGAGGGAAAACATTCTACCCTTGAGTCTCTGTGTTTAGCTAACTTCGCTCAGCATGTTTTCTTCCATTTCTTGCATTGTCATCCATTTACTTTCAAAGGCCACAATATTGTTGTTTATAATTGCTGAGTAGAATTCCACTGTATGTATGTATATATGTGTGTGTGTGTGTGTGTGTGTGTGTGTGTGTGTGTGTGTGTATGTCAATCACAGTTTTTGGATCCATTCATCCAGTGAGGGGCATCTGTGTTGGTTCCATAATTTAGCTATTGTAAATTGAGCTGCTATGAACATAGATTTTGCTGTGTCACTGTGAAGTGCTGATTCTAACTCCTCTGGGAAAATACCCAGAAGAGGGATAGTTGGATCCTATGATTGATCCATCTTTAATTTTTTGAAGATTCTCTACACTGCTTTCCAGAGCAGCTGGACCAGTCTGCAGTTCCAACAGTGTGCTAGTGTGCCTATCTGCCCACAACCCCTCCAGCATCTGTTATTGTTTATATTGTTCATCTTTGCCAATCTGACTGGAGTGGTGAAATCTTAATGTAGTTTTGATTTGCATTTCTCTGATTACTAGTGATTTAGAACACTTTCTCATGTATTCATTGGCTTGCTCAGTTTCCTCTGTTGAGAAGTTTCTGTTGAGCTCTCTGGCCCATTTATTGATTGGATTGTGTTTTTCTTGTCAAGTTTTTTTGAGTTCTTTGTAAATTTTGGATATTAGTCCCCTGTCAGTAGAATCAAAGCCCATGATTCTCTCCCATTCTGTTGGTTGTCTCTTGGAAGTTTTGACTAATTCTTTGACCAAACAAAAACTTTTTAGTTTAATGGCATCCCACTCATTGATTTTTTAGTTTAATTCTTTCATTTTGGGAGTCTTGTTGAGAAAGTCTTGCCTACTCCCAAATGCTGAAGTGTTGTTCCTAATTTTCCTTCTGGTAAGGTCGCTGATTTAATTCCTAGTCCCTTGATCCATTTTGATTTGATTTTTCTGCAAGGTGAAAGATAAGGATCTTATTTCAATTTCCTGCAAATTGCTATCCAGTTTGTCTAGCACCATTTGTTGAATAAACTGTCATTCCTCCATGTTATATTTTGATCCCCCTTTGTCAAAGATCAGGTGTTTTAAGATTTGTGGGTTTGTTTTAGAGTCTTCTATTCTATTCCATTGGTCTTCATACCTATCTTGATACCAGTACCATGCTGTTTTTGTTACTACAGCTCTGTAGTATACCTTAAATCTGATATTGTGAAACCACCTGTTTCGTCTTTCCTGGTTAGTAATGTTTTGGCTGTACTGGGTTTCTTGTTGTTCCAAATGAATTTGAGAATTGCTTTTTCTATATCTGTAAAGAATGACATTGGTATCTTGATGGGAATTGCTTTGAATATGTATAGTGCTTTGGTGGCAGAATGGCCATTTTAATTATATTAATTCTGCCTAACCAAGAGCCTGGAACATCTTTCTCTATTCTCCTGTCTTCTTCAATTGCTTTCTTCAGTGTTCAATAATTTTCGTGTCTGGGGTCTACCCTACAAGTAACCCAACAAAATTTACTTAACTTGTTAAATTAATTTCTAAGTATTTTATTCTTTTTAAGGATATTGTGAATGGGACTGATTTCCTGATTTCTTAGTCTGTCCTATTATTTTTAGTGAATAGGAAAACTATTGATTTATGGGTGTTGATCTTGTAGCCTGCCACTTTGCCAAATCTGTTTATAAGCGCAAGCAGTTTTTTGGTGGAGTTTTTTTGGGTCTTCCAAAAAATGACATTGGATCATGTTGTCAGCAAAGAGGGATAGTTTGACTTCCTCTCTTCCTATTCTTATTCCTTTGAATTCCTTCTCTTGCCTGATTGCTCTCGCTAGGGTCTCAAGAACTATATTGAATAAAAGTGGTGAGAGCAGGCAGGCTTGTCTTGTTTCCAAATTCAGTGGAAATGCTTCAGCTTTTCTCTGTAAGTATTATATTAGCTGAGGGTTTGTCATACCTAACCTTTTCATAGTTACATAAGTTCCTGTGATCTCTATTTTCTCTAGAGTTTTGAGCATAAATGGGAGAAGCAATGTTTTCTGCTTTGATGAATTTTGGTTTTCATTATTTATCCATGGCTCATCTTACAGTTTCTTTAGTCAAGAGCCTTTTAAGATGCATTCCTCTTAAATGTTCTTTGGAAAAGTAGTTCTTTAAAACAGTTTGTGAGAGGAGGATTCATTGACAAATTTTTGTGTAAGTGTGTGGTTTAACCAATTCATTGAACGGGCTGTGCTCGGCGTATAATCAAGGAGTAACTTAATTATTTCTACTCCTACTGTTTGAACTCTTAGATGAAAAGCAGACCATAAGCTATGTAGGTGCTTTCAGGTATAATAGTTTTATTTTCAGGAACATTAATAATTTGTTCTAAATCAAAGCATCAATCTCCTTTCCAGTTCCATGTTTCATCCCTCCCACTCGTTTTTGGCCTGACCCAGTGTCTGACACTTGTAATGTACGGAAAGGGATGGGGGCATATATAGTTTTTTGCTATCCTCTTGACTCTTAGATATCTCTCCTCTTCCATTATCATTTTTCTGATAATCCTAAATTGAGGTTGACAGGAGGGAAGTGATGTACAGAGGCACAAAAATCTTTGTTAGTGGCAGTTGTTTCCATATCTCTGTTAGACTGGAAACTGTCCTGTGTCCAAATTGTAACTCTTTCTCTCACAAGGTTTATTTGTGGTGTTTTGGGGAACATGGATTTTTCACCACACCCTCACTAGTTTGAGCTCTAATGCTGAGGAAGTTAAGCTCCCGGTATCAAAACAGTGTCATAAGGAAGGTCATGCAATGGTGCAGTGAAAGTCAGGCATATGGATCTGATGAACCGGGGCTCTTTTTGGAAGCGATTTCCTCCAGAAAGACCTGTGTCTGTCGCAAAGTAAGATGGTCCCTCAGAATTGATGATAGTTTCAAATAATTGTAGAGATTTAACTGTGGTAGTGTTTTCCACGTTATTATTTTTATCAATTCTCTGGTTATAAAGCTGAATATATTTTTAGTTTTCTGTTTCAACTTTTTTTCTCCTAAGCTTATATGGTTTTAGTATGTGATTTTGCAGTGCAAGTGACTTTTTTTTAGGGATGCATACAGTGTCATAGCAGAAATTTTTGGTTTCATTTTTTATTACATTAGCACACTACTCATTTGTGCTTATTTTAGATAATTCAGGGCTGTGTTTTCAAGTAATGAAATTTTTTTCACAGTTTTGAAGAACATTTTTTGGAGTGTACTTTAAAAAGCAGTATGGTTTAACCTTTTCCTGCTAACTTTGTCAAATTATCTAGGCTCCTTGTCATACTTCTAAAATTAATTAGTTTATTTTATAGTAGTGCTGTAGTACAGCTATTAAAATGTGTAGACTTTCAATCTGCCTCACATTGCTACTGTGCTCCATGCTTGGTGACTTTGTTTTTGTTATTTTCCTGTGTGACAAATTGCCAGCTGAATAGCTGTTGTTTCTCATTGCTGTCATTTTCAGTAGTCCACTGTAGCTAGGACACAACGCTGAAGGAGACATTTTAGATTAAAGGTCCCAGCTTTTTTTCAGAGTTGACCCAAAGTTACTTGAGGATGAGATTTCTATTTTAGAATTAGATAGCCTTCAGCTGGAAGTCGACCTAGAATTGATTTAAACTTTTATAAAAGTGCTTGTCACCTCTAGAGTCTCTGATTTTCATAGAACCTTTGGATGTATATATCCATGCCCAGAAACGTGTATTGATAGTTCCTGAGGTAAAGAAAATTAGTTGTGAAAGTATCTTTGTATGGTAACAACATACCACAAATGATTCAAACCTTTCAGGGAGGCATCTAAAGGTAGTATCCATTTTAAAATTTCAATTAAAAAACACTGTTGTTGGGGCTGGGTAAGTGGGTCAGTGTTAGAGTGCTTGCCTGGCATGCACAAGGACCCAGGTTCAAACCCCAGCACCACATACAAAACTAAGTGTTGCGAAAAAAAAAACAGATGAAAAAATTAATAAGATTGATATCCTCTCTCTCTCTCTCTCTCTCTCTCTCTCTGTCACTCTCTCTGTCACTCTCTCTTAATAAAAAAAGAAAGGAAAAGAAAAATAGTGCTGTTTATAAGCACATCTTGGGGATCACTTCTATATTATGATAAGGTTGTTGCTGCCATGGTTACCTTTAGAACCTGTATTGGTCAAAATTAACGATACCAGTTAAGAAGATAAATCAATATCTGTCTCATGTAATACACTGAAGACATTACATTGCTTCTAGGGCATCGTTTTCAAATTCTTTTTATGAATTCACTTTTTAATTGACAAAAATTGTATGTTTTTTATCATATACAACATGAAGTTTTAAAATACGAGTTTTAAAATACGTATATATTATAGAATGGCTAAGTTGAGAGAAAGCATGCTTTCTCACATCATTTTTTGTGGTGAGAACATTTAAAATCTACTTTTAGTGATTTTTAAGAAAACAATACTGTGTTGTACAATATTCCTGGAATATTCTTACCAAAAATGTCTAGCATGAATTTAATTGTAAAGAAACAGATAAACCTAATAGGGATGCATTCTCCAAAACAATTGACCAGTACTTTTTTTTAAAAATTAAGGTCATGAAAGACAAAGACTCAGGAGCTGTTTCTAATTAAAATAGGTTAAAGAGATTGGGCAACTAAATGTCCCACCTGATTCTAGATTGTATTAGAAATAGGACAAGTGGAACAATTGGTGAAATTTGAATGAGGTGAGTCTAATACATATAGTATTGTATTAATGTTACCCTTCTGGGTAGAAATTGGTGTATCTGGTGGTGTGGCCCCTTTTTCCTTTTGGTGCTAAGTGCATTGAAATCAAGAAAACCCACTGGTGTTAAATCATCTCCGGTATTTTTATCACCAAGAATCTGTAATGAATTACTCCATGCATATTTATTTTCACATTGTTCAAAATATTCCATCAGAGTAGATTCCTAGACTTGGGATTTCAAAGGTAAGTGTGGAGGTAGCTTTGTTAGATATTCTGACCAGCTCTGCAGAAGGGTCATACCAAGTTGCATCCTCCCCAGCATGGTTCTGCGGAAATGCTATTTGCTCAGCACTTCACCAGCCTAAATGATCCATTGTTAGGGTTTTTAATTTCCACCATTCTCTAGGTGAGAAATTGTATCTCAGTGTGGTTTTGATTTCCCCATGCTCCCAAAGAAAATACATTTGAGCATCAAGTAATTTGATACCCAAAATGCCATTCCAGCATAAGGGCAAACAGAAGGCATTTTTATTAATTCAGAGACTTCTTTATTAATTCAAAGTTTGGTCTGCAGCCGTCAGCTCCTTCAGGGATCACTTCAGTGGCAGAGAGCCTGCCTTGCCTGCGGTGGAGCCCTTCCAGATGCCAATCACAGTGGCTGATCCAGATGAATGGGTGAACTCAAATTGGATCAATTCTGCTGGGTCTTTTCATCATCAGAGCTTTGTATGGTACCTGCTAAACTAAGTAAGGGAATACTGTGAACAACTATATGAAGAGAAAAGAGGCTGGAAAACAGGGTGAAAAAGAGGGTACGAGGTGCAGAAAGGAACCAGACCTCAATAGATCAAGGAGATCTATTGCAATAGTTGCAGGGACACACTTTCCAAGAGGAAAATGATCATTTAGCTTTTGGATAGGTGGTCTTTTATAGGCTGAATTGGGGTGGGGATCACAACAGGAATTTCAGTAGGTGGAGATTAAAATGAGTTTCTCAGTATGGTGGGGATCCTCTGATAAGGACCTTAGACAATAGGTTCTGATAAGGGCCTGAGTCTGTAGATTCAGAGTAGGGGGTTTACCAGCTGGCTGAGTGGCCTCTGGTAATTTTTCATATCCATCATTCCGGACTCTAAAGGGATATAATGAGTTAATGATATTAAATTTTTATACAGCTAGTATTAAATCTGGCTGGGAAGAAGATTCCCTGGTTATAATTGAAGCAGCCATAGAAATGTTAGGAGATAACTTGCTCTAGCTAAAAGCAGGCTCTTGTAGGGAAATTTTAACAAGAGTTTGGTGGGTGGTCACAGTGGGTTTGGAAATATCTCACACTGTGGCTGACACCAGGGAGGAGAGGTGACAGGGATATTAGAGGGGAAGGAAATGGCCTAAGAGGATAAATGAGTGTGGGGGCTAAGTTGGGTGTTAAAATGAATGGAGGCATTGAATTTGGTTAGGGTGCTTCTGCCAAAAATAGGAGTTGGTCATCTCTGCATGAGTGGGGCCTTCCATTCAGGCAGCCAAAAATAAAAGGGTTTTGACCTAAGGTTTTAGTCTGCGGTGATGGAATCCCATTCTCTGAGTCCCCATTTTCTATCTGTCTACAGAAAATCTATCTCCTGGGTCAATTTCCCTCTGAAGCGGTCCTTGACTGTCTGGGGAGAAAGGGTGATAACCGATCTGGCTTCTTCCTGCTGGCATTGGGGTGTTGGCTGTAGCAGTCAGGGAAACTCTCCAGAGAGTCTATCTGGGGAGCGTCAGTAGAAGTTGGGAGGCAGATGCATGGAGGATCATATTTTCATGATCACCTGGCACTTAATGGGCTCTAGGCATCTTGTGCATTAGGGCAGTCCAGAGGTCCATGGTGGTGGTGGTTGGCAGGTGACTGGACATGCTGTACAGGGGGGAGGAATCATGCGAGAACAAGGAATAATGGAACAAAACATTATTTCCTGCAAGCAATTAGTATAAAACAATTAATGTTATCAGCCAGCCTTTTAAGACCATTAAGATCATAACTTACTAGAGCTTAGGGTGTGATCTGACATGTTATTTACTTGTGAGTGGAGGCCATTCACAGCTTTAGAAACATGAGTAGTGTTGCTAGGAACACATTTAATTTTTATAATAGCACAGGTGTACCCTTTGATTTGGTGAATGCCATCTGATTTCTATAAGGTGGCTTAAATATTAGAACTAAACAGTCATACCAGTGAAACACAGATTGTGTTTATCCATATAGGAAGTTAGGTTAATTTGTGGATCTGAAACTGACTTAGAACAAACTTGTGACTCTGGTAGTGTCTTCTGTAACCCTTTTTTTTATAATCTCCTAACTTTATTTACCTGTGGGAGAAATGAGGCAAGTGTATGTTTTGAGTTCAGTGTCTTTGCTTTTAAATGCCCACGTATGGCTGTGCTTTGGTTAAAACTCTCCTGCCAGGTGTTTAAGACCAAGCCAGTTAAACTATTCTTTTTTTACCTATCTATTCCTAGGTCAGCTGAGATTCCTCAGGACTCTCTCATGGACGTGTGAGAGCCTCTTGGCTCCTTTATCCTTCCTCTACTGGGCCAGGGTCTTGCTAACCATAAGTGACTTCCTTTGGAACCATCACGGACATTTCCTTTTCCAATGACCATCTTCTTTGCAGACTGTGCACCAGTTGGCTGAGAGAAGTCCCCTTGTCCCCTGACTTTTGGCTGACCAAATAGGGCAAGGGCCAAACTATAGAATTTTTCCTTAACCCTTTAACTTCCTTAACTTTGGTATCCTGGTCTTTTAATTTAATTTAATTTAATTTTTTTAAAGAGAGTAGGACAGTGAGAGAGAGAGAGAGAGAGACAGAGAGAGAGAGACAGAGAGAATCAATTTTTATTGAGTTTTTCACATGGCTTAAGTTGCTTTGACACTTAGTTGCATACGTGGGTTGCTGGGGTTTGAACCCGTGAACTTGTGCATACCAGGCAAGCACCATAACCACCGAGCCACCACTCCAGCCCTGGTACCCTGGTTTTGGTGTTAAACATCCAGCAGGCCAGTTTCACCAGTCTTTAATTTTAATGTGTACAGTTTTATAGTTACTCCTTTTGTTTAATCAGAGTCAGTAACAGTGCTTGAAATTAGTGTTATATCTAATTTGCCCTGTAGGTGATGGCGTGTCTTAATTCAGGTTTTTCTGTTAGAAGTAGTACTTTTGCAAAACACTAATAGGCAACAGTTTTAAAATACAAATAAGGAAAACACAAAATGGAATTAACAAGAGTATATAAACTTAATTTTACTTTGGAACCATAAAGTGAAAGGCTGAGTCTTAGCTCAGGTGAGGTAGAGCTCTTGACAAATACTAATAGTTTTATTTCTGAAGCTGATTTTTGCCTCTTAAAAGTATCACCATACAAAGTTCTCATATATTCTGTATCTGAATATACATTTAGGAAACAGTGTTAATGATAAAAAAAAAAAAAAGACTTAGTCAAAGCAAGTAGATATAAGCCAGACTTTCAAATGGCAGTGTGGCCTTTCTATGTCAGATACAATGCGTAAAAGAGAGTAGTTATTGGTTACATTGCCTGTAAACCCCCATAAACTTACATGAGCAATTGATAAGTCTCACTGTAGCAAAGCCTTTTCCCTGAGTCTTGAGTCTGGCAGCCATGTGGCTGACAGGGTCCCAGTATTTTTGATAACGAGAGTTCATAAAATGGAGTAGAGAACTCATGGGAAAAAAAGTGATAGAGCAATTGTTTATTTTACTCACGCTTCTGAGGATCTTGGGTAAATCCCTGTAAATGTAACAGCACCGCTGGGTGGGTTCTGTTTAGTAAATTGGAGGAATGAAATCCATGGACACAGGATCAGACAGAGCAAAGTAATAGGATTTAGATTAATAGAAAAAGGAAGAAGAATTCCTAAAGAGGGAGGGGTCCCAAGAGAGGGATCCTTTGAGGGGTTTTTCTTTGAAGAACATGAAAAGCTGAGCAGTTTGGGGAGAGAAACGGTCTGGAGTAGAGGTATCAGGCCTGGATTGGAGGCCTGGACATAGGGAACCTCAGACCATTTGCCATTGTGGTGGAGAGCTTTTAAGATCTCTGAGAATTTGTGAGTTGAATGTGCCATTTTTAGGCCAGTGACTGTTATTATCCAGCTTATATTGGGGCCAAGCAATATTACAGAAGAACACCAGTGTTTCAGGTTTGACTGTGTCTTGGAGACTCAGGGCCTGAATATGTTTGGAAAGGCATCCCAAGCAGGTATCTTATGGAAATTTTGGTGGGATCTGGCCCTTACTGGACAAGATGGATTAAGGAGGGCTCACAAGGACTCTCGTGGAGAGAAAACTAGGAATCCATAAGAGTCAGAGGGAATAATTCACCCACCGGTGGATGTGATGTCCAGCAATGTGAATGGTCCTTACTGGAGCTGCCAGAGGGAGAGGTGGTGGAGAGAGATGGGGAGAGAGAGAGAGAGAGAGAGAGAGAGAGAGAGAGAGACTGACCTGGTGGAAGTCAAGGAAAGGCCCAGAGGAATGAGCCATCTAGGGTCTTTGAGAAAGACTTGAACAGGAGAATTGTGTGAAGCTATTTTTGGTTCAGATGTGTCCCATACCAAAGGGTTGGTATCGGGAAGAGAGAGGGGTGTTGGAAGCTTGGGGAATGCAGGCACAGTGTCGAGGCTGGTGTGAATGAGAAATATGGTAGTGGTTTGTAAGGGAGGAAGAGTAATAGAGGCTTTGAGTTTGTGGAGGAGGTCATATCGTAAGAGAGGGACTGGGAATTTGGGCATTATAATAAAAGAATAGGACAGGGTGAATGCCCCAAAGATACAGAGAAGGGGAGGTATCTTGAGGGGGTACTCAAGAATTCCTGAGACCCCCATAACAGGGGTATTGCTTCTATGAGTGGATCCTTGCTATGAAGTCAAGAGGGAGAGCGTCTTCCCAGTGTCAAACACAAATGAAATAGATTGGCCATTTACCATTCCCAATAACCTTGGGCTCCTTGGATGTATCACTGGCCATGATAGGAGTGACAGAGTCTAGGCCCCCTCATTCCAATAGTTTGGTATAAGGGATTAAAGGAGAGTTGGATTGGACCAAGGTTTGGGGTGTCCTCCCCTGTGGACTGTCCACTTTCCAGGGTCCCCATTGTCCACAGTTTGGACAGGGCTTGGTGGGAGGCCTTGGATTAGGACAAGCTTTAGCCCAATGCCCATTTCGGCCACATCGGTACCAGGCAGTGGGTGGGCCTGTAGAAGTGCATCTGGGGTGATGGATAGTGGAAGCCAGAGGTTGGTATTTGGCTTTGAGCTGTTTTTCTCTTTCCCTGTAGGCCTCATCCTCCCTATTATTAAAGACCTTAAAGGCAGTATCTAGGATTTATTGCTGTGAGGTTTCTGGACCCTTCTCTAGTTGTCTAAGCTTTCTGTGAATGTCTGGGGCTGACTGGCTATTGAATTGGACATGGAGAAAAAGAGAGCTGGCTGGAGATTTCAGGTCAAGATTGGCATAATTATACCTGGAAAAGGGGACTTGAACCTGGACAGGGCCCTCAGTTCCCACCACCTCATGGAGAGGAAACATATATTGAGATTGAGAGTTGTGGAGCTTTGAAGGGGTAATTGGAGGGGAAGGAAGAGAGAGTGGGGAGGGTGGAGGGTGAGTGGCTTGGGAAGGGGCTAAAGGTGGAGATTGGGGTAGGCTAGAACTATTAGGAGGATTGGGGGTACAGTAAAGAGGAGGTTCATTTGCAACTTTAGCAACAGCAGAAGAGGTGGTAAAGGAGGAAGTAGGAGGGTGTGGGTTTTCTGTGAGGAGGAGTTGGAGCGTGGAGCAAGGTTGACATAAAGAGAGATGGGAGTGAAGGCAGAAAAAAGCCTGGAAAAAAGGATTTTCAGACCATTTTCCATTTTGGTGTAGGAAGTTATCAAGATCTGTTAGTGTTTTTGGATCAAAGGTCCCGAATTTGGGCTATTGAGTCTGGTTGTCTAATTTGTATTGGGGCCAAATTTGGGAGATTAAGCAGATAATGCACTTAGGGTTGAGTTCACATTGAAAGTGAAGAGTTTTGAAGTTTTTTAGAAGACAACTGAGGGGGGAGTTACTCCCATGGAGAGGTGCTTCGGAGGTGACAGGAGAAAACAAAGCATCCTCTGTTTATTCCTTGCCACCTGGCAGGGCAAGGAGCAGTGCACCTGGAAGGAGCAGGCATCCCCAACTCCTATCCCAAGGTAAGGACCCCCAGGGTCTGGTGGGAGTTTCTAGCAGGGCATCTCTGCGAGAAACTTGGAGACTTACCTCTCTGGTGAGTTGATTAGGATGACTGATGTTGCATGCAGGAACCAAATGGAGAATGGATCTGCGCTCTGGAGGTCTGGGAGAGCAGCAAAAGTAAAGACAATAATGAGGTTTCCAGAGGACACCAATGAAGAGCTCAGAAAAGTTCCATTCACATAGCGACGAGGCTGCAAAAATCTTGCCCTGGGAGGGGGTTGATTGCGGGTTGCTTTCCGGCTGCCGTTTATCTGTAGCGAATTTGGAGGGCGCTCTGAATCTTAAGTCTTGTATGTAAGAAAGTAAAGACAGATAGATGAAGAATAAGGTAGAAGTGGTGGGAAGAGAACGGGAGTGAGCCTAAGGGCCTTGCTTTCCCATCCTGGGTTTCAGCACCAACTGAAGGGAAAAGAGGCTGTAAAAGAGGGTGAAAAAGAGGGTACGAGGCACAGAAAAAAAGAAACCAGACCTCGACAGATTAAGGAGATTTATTGCAATAGTTGCAGGGACACACTTTTCAAGTGGAGAATGGCCATTTAGTCATTTAGTATAGGTGGTCTTTTATAAGCTGAATTGGGATGGGGGTCACAACAAGAATTTCAGTAGGTGAAGATTAAAATAAGTTTCCTCAGTAGGATGGGGATCCTCTGATAAGGACCTTAGACAATAGTGTTTGTTTTTTTTTAAAGAGAGAGGGACAGTAAGAGAGAGAGTAAGAGAGAAACAATTTTTTATTTAGTTTTTCATGTGGCCTTCGTTGCTCCAAGACTTCATGGTGTATGTGGTGCTGGTGCTTGAACTCACGTACTTGCATATGCCAGGCAAGTGCTGTAACCGCTGAGCCACTGCTCCAGCCCAGACAATAGGTTTTGATAAAGGCCTGAGTCTGTAGATTCAGTGAGTAGGGGGTTTACTGCCTGGCTGAATGGCCTCTGGTAATTTTCCATATCCATCACTATACATATGTTAATTTGATGAAATGTATCAGTTCATTGAAAACTAAAAATTACCAAAAACTCGTCCAAGATGAAACAAAAACAAATAACCTGAGTTATACTATAGCTATTTAAAAAAATTGAGTTCGAGCTGAGCATGGTGGCATACCTGATACCCAGACCAGACAAATAACAGTGTGAAAATTATGAACCAATGTGCCTAGTGAACATGGAAGCAAACAAAACAAAAAAACTCAACTGATTATTGTCAGATTCAACTTTGCAGCATATATTAAATATAAAGTATATCTCTCACACACACCCTTGACTGGGCTTTATTTTAGACATACAGTGGGGGATGGTGTGTCCTTATCCTTGGGGGAATCTTGAACTCTGGTTGTACTTCTTGAGCTATGACTGCTGTATGGGTTCATCTTCCATTACATCTGGAAGTGAGGTACCAAGAGATCATCCAGTGAATCACTGAAACAGTGTTCTCTGCCCCCATAGTGTAGCAGCGTCTACCTTGTCCTAATGCTCAGGGTTAATTATTCTTGCCAGTATGGTGACTTCTTTTAGTACTTGCACTATGACCTGATGTAACCAGGTCATAGCCATAGCTTTAATCCCCTATCTGGTTGAGATGCTCATCAAAGATGAAGGGAATTTAGGCAGGGTTGTAGATGGAGGGGGAAAGGAATTTGAGTAATGGGCTCAAAGTCAACTGTAGTAGTGGGGACCTTAGTGTGTACACCCTCTGAGATAAGACCAACTGGAATCTCAAAGAAGCTGCTTCTAGTGGTGAAGACGGTAATGGAAGCAAGTAGATCTGAATAGCATAAAGGGATGGGCCATAGAAGATACATGGACGTAATGGATCCTCCCTGAGTAGCTGGTGACTCATCATCCCACAGGTGTTGGGAATATTGGCTGCTATTGGGTCACTGCTGTCTCTCCCCAAGAATTGCCTTTGGTCATAGGGAAGACAGTTGACTAGTGATATTCTCTCCTCAGGGGACTACTGCAGCCAGGGACTGGCTTATGGTTGATGTTATGGGTTGATTTATGTCCCCACACAAAGATGTGTTGAAGTCCTAATTCCCAGTATCTTAGAATGTGACCGCTACAACTTGGATCCAGAATGTCCCCTGAAGGCCTAACACAAAGGCTTAGTCCCCTGTGTGGTGCCATTGGGAGGAGGTGAAATCAGAGGTGGGGCCTAATTAAGGTCTGGTTTTGGAGGAGTATGACCTTGAAGTGGATTTTGGAACCCTAGTTTCTTCTTTTCTATTTTCTTCAGTTATGAAATGGGACTAATGTCACTCCATTGATATTTCCATGGACAATGGAATGTGGTGACCAGGGGCTTAAACTCTGAAGCCAGACAGATGATGACACTTAGCTTATGCAGGTCTCCCAGGGGCTAGCCAATACCTTCATTATCAAATGGATGCTTCTGGAACTTCTGTCCCACACATTTTTTTTTATTTGTTCAGTATAGTCCTACATATTGGAGGGAATCATTGTTGTCCCACATATTTTATCCCTACTATTTCCCCCATCTTCTTTCTTGCTTCTGTCTTCCCCACCCATTCACCTCATTAACTTCATGCCAACATGTTCCCTGGCCTCAAACGGCTTCCTTGTCTTCCCTGTGTTCTCTCTATAGACCCACAGAGGCTTCTCCATATTCACTCCACACATTCTAAATGCATGCCTGGATGTTGTGAGACCCTGGCGCCTTGGACTGTAGCTTTGTGGGGGGGGGCAGGACCTCACAATGTCCAGGTGGGTGTTCAAAGGCTGAGTGCAGGCAGAGGTGAAACCCTGCTTGTGCAGTGGCCACCCCTCATCCATCTGATTATGACCTCAAGGCCCTCAGAGAAAGAAAAAGATGGAAGAGCACTTGAATCCATTTGAGACTAAGATGGGAACCAGGATGGTCCTGGGAGCTAGCTGGGATTTTCTGGCCTATGTGTGACCTGCTTTTTCAGGGGCCAGTTAAATGGCTATCTGCAGATAGGCCAAAACTGGGGGTCTAGCTACAGTGAGGGATTTTATCCTGTTCTCTCAATTAAATTATCATTGTTGGTGATGATCATAGTGGTTGTGTCTGTTTTCCTAATCCCCACCTCTTTTTAATAATGCCTTTATAGAACATGTGTATAAATAAGTGCTTATATTTGGGTCATCTTTTTCTTTACCTTAATTTGCTTCACTTACCAGGTCTTGTATACCCTTCTTTATTGCTACCTAGAGAGAAAACTCTAATTGCTATTTAGTATACCACTGTTTCAATGAACTGAAATTCATTTATTGAATGACAGTCAGGTGATAATGAGTATCATCATATGCTTTTGTGTCAGTGAGTCAGTACTTGGGGTAATTTTTTTTAAGTACTTGGAATTGAACCCAGGACCTTGTGATATCCTCAGCCCTTTTTAAATTTTGTTTTGAGAAAGGGTCTTGCTAAGTTGCCTAGATTGCCCTCAAATTTGCTATCCTAGTACCTCAGATTCCTAAGGTAAGTACCACTACATACTACATCTGGCTTGCATTGTTTTTTTGTTTTTTGACATTCTAGCAGGAAAGAAATGAAAGATCTTCTAGGTTTTATTTAGAAACAGCTTGGCTGTTGGGATCCATGCTGGTACATGCATCACAGATGCCCTTATGACATCATTGCTCTCACTGCCCTTTTACTCTTCCCGCTGCAGCTGTGGCTGGAGGAGTGCAGACCGGAGGGTGATGGAACCATCTAGCCTGCAACCATGGGTAATTTAGTAATGTACAGAGCTGCGGGGTTTTGATCATTCATCGCCTGATAGGGGCATTCATTGTTTTTTTTTTTTTTTTAACAGATAGATTCATCCAAAGTTTCTGAGAGGGCAGAGTAAGTTTCCTGTAGTTTCCTCAGGAGGGTATCCCCCTTTGTGTCTGGAGTTCTAGGAAAGGCCAGGAAACTGGGGTTGTTGTTTACGTGGCACCTGGTAGTAGGACAGCACTCCTTACCTTCTCATGTCTTTTCCCCCTAAACTACAAGTAAAGAAAGACAGCAAACCATTTTAAATAATTATCAAAGATGATTATTAAATCACATTGATAGAACAGAGCTTGAGGAAATAGAGAAGAAGGAATTAACTCTGCATCTGAAGCCCCCACCCACACCACTGCCACTGCCCTCTTGCAGCTCTGGCTCCTAGGGTAGCTCGGTCTAGGTTCTGCTGTGGACATCTCTGGCCCTTGCAGATCTGTGGCATGACTCAAAGACTGCTGATGTTATTTATTGTCCAAAGAGATGTTTCCTTACTCCATTTCGCCCTTCCGCAGAGATGTGGGTCTGGTTGAGGTAAGGAGTGCAGTTGTGGTAAGGAGTGTGAAACCAAGCCACACAGGGCTGCAGCTGGGGCTGTGTTTGAGGAATTCAAGGCCGAGGTGTGGGAAGCCAGGTTCTAAAATGTGTTAGTGTGGGTGCAGGTGTATATTTTACTGATATATATATGTTAACTCAAGTTGAAGCTGTTGATAACATGGTGAGGTGGAGGAATCGTTTAATACTTTGATGAGGCAGAGGGGACGCAGCAGTTTGTGGCTTTAACCTGATGTCAGAGCAGGGGACAGGGCAAGCAAAGGATGCCAGTTCTCTGGCAGTTGGGACGGGTCTGAAGAGAAGGTCATGGATTCTAGATAGGTGGTCCTGTCCAGGTGAAACTTGATGTGGTTTTTCTTCTAAATCATGATGGTTTTGCTCTAGACTGGCCAACTAAATGTGGAAAACTGGGTAGCTAGAGCAGATGCATCCCAATTTTACAGATAGGGACATTGAGACTCAGAGGTCAATGTGATGCTTCCATGTCCATTAACCAGAGAGTATCAGAGGCAGGACACCTACGAGGTCTCTTGGGTCCAGCTGTGGCCATGCCCAGTGCTACTGAAATCTTAAAAGGCCATTGTTGACACACACTATTATTCCCTGCACACTCCGAGTTTCCTATGCGTTCTCCGTTTTCTCTTGCAAGATCCTAAAGAAAAGACCATCATGACCAAACAGACTGCTGTGGTGTTCATTCAGGCCTGGTGGCGAGGCACGTTGGTTCGGCGCACACTGCTGCATGCTGCCCTCAGGGCATGGATCATTCAGTCCTGGTGGAGGCAGAAGCGGGCGGAGCTGATGGAAAACACGCGGCGGACGACACTGGAGCTCTATGCACGGAAAGAATGGGCAGCCGTGAGGCTGCAGACATGGGCCCGAATGTGGCGCATCCGCCAGCGATACTGCCGTTTGCTAAATGCCGTTCGCATCATCCAGGTCTATTGGCGCTGGCATAGCTGTCATACCCGTGGTTTTATTCAGGGCGAGTACGAACTCAAAGAAAACCAACTGGATATTCAACTTGAAATCTCTCTGGGCTCACAGGCTTGTAAGGTGCAACAATGCATACCCCTTCCATTAAAAGAATGATCAGGTCTGCTTTATCCACGTTGCCAGCTGTCTCTGTCAGACATGTTTCCAGGAGGTCGTTATTGGAGCTAATGATGGCAAATACTATAGGCATCTATCTCACAAATCAGTTCTGAGGAATCAGCAAACCCCAGCACCACTATATAAGGAGGTGTCAGAGCAATGAAGGTCACATGAAAAATTAAATAAAATTGATTCTCTCTTTCTCTCTCTCTCTCTCTCTCACTGTCCCTCTCTCACTTAAAAAAAAAAAAAAGTGAATAAGGCTTCTGAGATTAGATGAATAGGACCAGTGATCCATTAGCAATGTCTGCCATAGATGGGAGTCGCCAAGTGAGTCAGAGCCTGGGAGCCTAGGTAAATAGTGCCCCTTGTAGCGGCTTGAAGGCTTGCATCATCCTTTGCAAACACCCTCTTATTTTTTAAGACTTATTTTAAGAATTATGGTAAAATATACATAAAATTTATATTTTTCTGAGCAAATGACTTAATACTTTTATTCAAGCATTTTGAGAACTGGCTGTCTCATTTGCTACTGCTGCAAATATAAATGAGTGCAACTGTTTCAAAAACTGATTTAGCAACAGTCACAGTCACAATCTTTATTATGGTGATTCCACCATTCTGTTTTGTCTCTGAATTTGACTAATCATATGAATGGAATTGTATAATACTTCTTATGAATGCTTATTTCACTTACCTAATGTCTTCAGTGTTCATCCATGTTGTAGCATCTGTTAGTTTTTTCTTTTATAAGGATGAATAATATTCCTTTGAATGCATAAGGTACGTATTGTTTATCTATTTATCTGTCAATTGATATTTGTATTAATTCCAACTTTTTGCCATTTGAATTATGTTACTATGAACATGGGTGTACAAATATGGCTTCAAGTTCCTGCTTTTGACTGTTTTCAATTTCTTTTGATATATATCCAGAAATGGTGTTGGTGGATCATATGATAATTTCCACAGCCACTGCACCTTTGTATACTACCAATGGTACCCAAGGTTTCCAATTTCTCCACATCCTCACCCACGCTTAACTCTGCTTTCTCCATGCAGCCTTTCTATTTGAGGTGATATTTCATTCTCTCTGTGTGTGTGTGTGTGTGTGTGTGTGTGTGTGTTAACAACTTGACATCACTGATTCCAAAGCATTAAACTGATTTTCATAGAAGCAATAACGATCTTTTCATACTTATAGTTCATTAACAGTGTTTTTAAAAAGTATATAACAAGTACAGCTAGCATAAACAAGTTTGGGAGTTCCAAATAACTGTGTATGCTTGTCACCTTTTTATATCTGTGACCAAAATACAGGATGAGGACAATTTAGAGGAAGAAAAAAAATGAGTTTAGTTTCATAGGTTCTGTCCAAAGTCAGCTGTCTCTGTTGCTCTGAGTGCAGGCGAGGAGGAGCATCATGTCAGAAGGGCATGGTGGAGGAAAGCTGCTTACCTCATGGTAGCCAGGAAGCAGAAAGCGAGTAGGAGGTACCAGGGACAAAATATATAATCCCCAAGTCAAGCCCTCAGTGAAAACTGCCTCCAGCCATGCCCACTTGCCTTTAGTTACCATCTAGTAATCTATTCAAATTATTAATCCACCAAGTGGATCAAATACTCTAATAATGTGATCATTTTACCTCCTGCATTAACACAGGAGTTTTGGGGGGATCCCACATATCCAAACAATAAAAGCCTGGTAAGTACATCTCTCAAGTGATGGGTGCATAATCGCTGGGACACTTAATTAGACATAAAAGAAATATGTTGTGTATCTGTGGGCCCCAGTCAATCTTACTGTGGTTTTGATGTGCATTTTTCTAATGATTAGTGACAGGAGAATCTCTTCATATTTTTGTAGGCTATTTGTATATCTTCTTTGGAAAAATGCTTATTTAAATTTTTGTGGTGCATGCCTGTAATCCCAGTAGCTCATGAAACTGACAAAAGAATCACAAGTTCAAAGCCAGCCTCAGCAACTTTGCAAGGCCAGAACGAGATCCTGTCTCAAAATAAAAAGTAAAAATGGCTTGGGATATGGCTCAAAGTTTAAGAGCCCTGGGTTCAAACTCTGGTACAGAAAGAAAACAAAAATAAAAATAAAAACAAAATCCTTTGTCCTTTTTTGTGTTTTTCATTTTCACTGATTTAATTTTAAATTCTTTTTCAGGTTTTTGTTTTTTGGGTTTTTTTTGCCAACACTTGTAAAATCATGATGTATAGGCCCCACTTTGCCAATTTCATGATTAACAAACCAACAGGAAATTCCAGTTGGAATTAAAACTATCTCATCTACTCTGTACTTATGAGTCATAGCATTACTATCTAATGCCATTTCTCTCCACCAAATAATATGGCATCTAATATATAATAATGTATTTTAAATCTCCTGGAATGTTTAAATTGCACTAATTAATGTTAAACATAATATTGGCATGCCAAGCCAAATTCTAGCAGAAGATCACATGAACAAACAATGTTATGTTTTTGTTATATATCAAATAATTACTGTTTAAAAAATGTTTATGGGCACATAATTAAATTCCATTTAGAGAATCCTCAACTTAGGGTTAATTATTTAAATATAGATGTATTTGATAATTTCCAAGTTCATCATAATTAAGTTGAGTAATTAAGTTGTAATAACAAAGTTATATCAACTGACCTAACCAGGACCGACCATAAGGATTTCTAAATCTATTTTATTATGTACTTAGCATAACTGGCCATGTTAAACTGCAGACAAGATTAGTTAAGAATTGTGCAGACTCGATGAGTGGATACAAAAACTTTGGTACTTATATACAATGGAATTCTACTTGGCCATTAGAGAAGATGATATTATGGCTTTTGCAGCCAAATGGATGGAGATGGAAAGAATTATGCTAAGTGAAGTATCCCAATCTCAGAGACTCAAGGGCCGAATGGTATCTCTCATCTGTGGAAGCTAGAATACATGGGGAAGCAGTAGGTTAGATGGCTAAGCTAACAATAACTTCAAATTGTATGATTCTCAACGCAATAGGGGGATGTCTCCCTAGGTTACTTGGAGGCGTAGGGCAGGGGAAGGGGAGGGGGAGGATATATGAAGAACTCCTAGGAGACTGGAGAGTGGGAATATTGGGGAACCATTTCAGAAGCACATGTCATTCCTCCATGAGATACTCATTTAACACAAGAGTTCTTCTGGGGAAAACAGCAACAGGGGAAACCCAAGCTGGTCATCCATGATTTGACATTACCCCTGGATAACTAAGTATATATACATTGGTCATTGATGGTTTGATAATGTTTCCCCCTCAATTATATCTCTATATACATCTAATAAAAAAGAAAAGAATTGTGCAGAAACCCTGCCTTTACCTTTTATGCATTCACATAAGCTATTTTTTTCTCTTCAAATCATCCCTTGGGCCAAATGCTACTTCCAGCTTTAAAGATTCTCTATTATTAACTGGGATATTGGTGGTGCATACCTGTAATTTCAGCAACTCAAGAGGCTGAGGCATGAGGATCACATTTGATGCCAGTCTTAGCAATTTAGTGAGACCTCAGCAATTAGCAAGGCCCTGTCTTAAAATAAAAAATTCAAAGGACTGGGAATGTAGTTCAGTGGTAAAAGCACCCTTGGATTCAATCCTTAGTATCAAAAGGAAAAAAAAAATTTCCTTGTCACTCATTAGAATAAGCAGCATTGAAGACAGTATGGACACCTGTGGTATTCATTACTGATAGCACTTATTAAAGCTAATCCTAGGTAATAGGTTTCTTGTCTCCTGACATGCTACTCAGTGGCAAATATTTCTTCTAAACTAACCTGGAAAACCTTTCATTTTAGTCACATCTTTTCTCAAAAAACTTGAAGAGAATTTGAAATTAAAGAACTCACTCCCTCAATACAAACACTCTGGTGTGGTGGTACACAACTATAATTCTAGCTATTTGAGAGACTGAGGGAGGAGGTTTGAAAGTTTAAGGCCAGCCTAGGTAATTTAGTCAGACCTAAAATAAATAAAAATAAAAGGACTGGGGATTTAGTTCATTAATAAGTGTGGTTGCCTAGAATGTGTGAAGCCCTGGGTTTAATCCCTAGTACTGAAAAAATATATACATAAACTCTGCTCTTAAGACTACTGTAGGGGCTGGAGAGGTGTTTCAGTAGTAATGCACAAGGACCTTGGTTTGATCTCCAGCACCATGAACAAAACTAAATGGAGGAAGAACAAAAACCAGATGAAAAAATTAATACTCTCTCAAAAAAATGTACACGTGATGATAAAAGTTTAAAAACAGAATCTAATATTGTCTAAATTTATTCTTTAAGAACATACACAAGGAGTTTTCCTCCATTATTTTCAAGCATCAGCTGTGGTGGGTTTTTTTTTTTTCTGTTTTGTTCATGTGTTTTCTTTTTTTTTCTTTTTGCGACTATAGGGAGTACTTCAGAGTCATAAATCATTTACATTCTGGGCTAGAGTTCCTGGCCAAATCAGGAATGTTTTTGAGTACCACTGTTGAAGGATTTGCTCCAGATGTGATTTCTCAGATGCTGTACAAATTCAGGATTCTATCATATCTGCAGATCAAACTTCCAGTTCCATTTGTATGAGGCTAGACAGGCTGGTTAGGACCCCAAATCCAGAAGCAGATATGCCAGTGGCATTTATCATCATTCCTGACATTAGCTGTTGAACTCAAGGGCTCTGCATAAACTTGCTGCCATACTAATGAAAGCTGGATCTTTTATCACCATGTCAAAGCTCAATCCAGTTCTTGTAGATAACTCTCTTAACTTCTGCTATTTTCAGATTTGATTTATAGGAATCATTTTCAGGGTCAAGATATATTGCTTTTTGATAACTTATAACTGCTTCTTGAAATTTATTCATGGCAATGAGGTACAGCCCCATCCTCCTATAGACCTTTGCTGTACTTTGAAACAATTGCTATTGTTTTTTTGCACAGTCTTTTATTACGTCCATGAAGATGCTAAAATCATCATTTTACAGAGACACAGATACATCAATGTTTATAGCAGCTCAATTTACAATACCTAAAGTATGGAATCAACCCAAATGGCCCTCACTGGATGAATGGATCCAAAAGCTCTGGTATATATATGTAATGTTAGAAGCAATGATATTGTAGCATTTGAAGGTAAATGGATAGCAATGGAAGAAATCATGCTGGTGAAGTTAGCCAAACCCAGAGAGTCAAGGTTTGAATGTTTTCCCTCATTTGTGGAGGCTCAACCCAGGCTTGAGTGAAAGGTAGTCAGACTCACGTATTGGACCCACCAACAACATAGCAACACATAATCTAGGGGAACTACAGACATGTGTGTGTGGGGAGGGTAGAGGCAGGGTGATGGGAGAGGAAGGGAAAATAGGGAGGGATCTAGGGAGACAATCCACAATGTAGAATACTCTTTACCTCAAAAAATACTTATGCAATAATTTAATTCTGAAAAATTCACAATCATATATTTATATATACATATATCTATACATATGCATATTTATATCTGTTATAGAGGTGTAGTATAGAAGAATCGATACTGGGGTATGATCAGTGTGGGGGTAACTATGGTTTAGGATCAAATGCATATCATATTGTTACTTTATACACATTTGTGATTGTACAACAACTCAACTCCTTAATAAAAGAAAGTAAAAATGGAGGTAGGATATATTGCATTACAGTTTTTAATTTTGACAGAAAAGAAAAACATAAATCTTAGAGTGAAATCCTATATGGTATCCAAAAGCATTACATAAGTTTCTTAGAAAGGCAGCCGTGGTAGTTCCAGTATCCACACACATATTTGTCTCTTCCAGGCAGCAAGTTATTGCCATAGTCTTGTCTCCATACAAAAGATCCTTTGATAGCCAGCCAATCAGTTGCCATTCTTCACACCAGGCAAAGTCAGTGAAAATGCAAGATACGGTGGTAGGAGTGGACTACAGGGCCATCACTACAGATATTAGTGCATTACTTTAGTGCATTGATCAGGACACTCATGTATAGTTTCAGTAAAAAAAAAAAATGGTCATCCACTGGATGGAGGCTGCAGCCCAGCGGACGTTGCCTGCTTTTAACTTTTTAGAGCCACTAGTAAAACATGCCATATCATGTGTAGGTACATTTTTGAGTTTTGGGTTCCCCATTGCCACCAGAGAAGCCAAAGCATCCCCTACAGGTTACTTAGTTCCTTCTGGTAAGCTAGCCATTTATTTGTGGAGCCTACTGGTTCCCAACTTGGGCCTGATATTGAATGCACCATTTTCATTTATATTGATCTCTGTTGAGCCTGTGCAGTTTCTTTGGCGGGGTTTGTGAGCACCCAAGTAAGATCGGGCAGGCCAGTTTGCAGCATCTCATGGGGCGCTCTAGATGTAAGATGCTCAGACTACACTAGTACCCAAAACCATGTGAGGAGGCGATCTTCAAAACCATGTGAGGAGGCGATTTCAAAACCATGTGAGGAGGCGATCTTCAAGAGGAGTATATCTGGCAGCTGCTTCAGGCAACGTATGTCCAAAATAGAAGAGGCTGGTGTACCCCAGTGGAAGTTTTCTGTTGCCACACACTCCAGCGAGCATGCATGGATACTGAAGACACCTATAAACCATCAGGATAACACACTTTAAAAGTTCCATGGACAGAGCCTGGGCCATGACCTGTGGAATGGCTTCTTAGCCCTGCTGTTACAAAGGCTCTTATTTATATTTGGTGCCTTTGCTGGTGACCTTGACTAAGGAGTTGTTATGGTATGAATGTGGGGTGTCTCCCAAAAGCTCACATGTGACAATTCAGGAAGGCTGATGTGAAATGATTGGATTATAAGAGCCTTAACCCGATCAGTGAGTTAATCCCCCTATAAGGATGAACTGGTAACTCTATGCTGGTAGGGTATGACAGGAGGAGGAGGGTCATTGGGCTGTGCCTTGGGTATGTATTTTGTATCTAGCATAGAGTATCTCTCTCTGTTCCCTGGAACCATGCCTTCGGCCATGATGTTTTGCCTCTTAAGCCCCAAGGAATGGAGCTGGCCTTCTATGGACTAAGACCTCTGAAATCGTGAGCCCCTGAATAAACTTTTCCTCCTAAAATTGTTCTTATTGGTTCTTTTAGTCACAGCAACAAAAAAAGTGGACCAAAACATAAAGTGGTATCAAAAAGTGGGGTTGTTGTGAGGTGGGAAAAAGGAGACTCAGACACTAGAGAAGTGTTCAGGGGAACAAATTTAATAAACGCTGCAGTATTTCAGCTTAGGCATAACACTGCCCTCCCGGCCCAGTGGAGCAGGAAAATCAGCAATTTATACCTTCAGGAGGTTGTAATTGATTACTTATGGAGACTGGAAAGACAAGGAGCACATACATCTGTAAGACAGCCTTGATATCAGAGGCTCTCCAAGGAAAAGTGAGAAAAGCAAGAGTTAAAGGGTCTCCACATAGGCTTTCACACTGTTAGAGCTCAGGCGGGAAACAAAACAAAGAGATTCCTTACCCAGGTGAAACCTAAAAAGTGGAGTGGAGTGTCTCAGACGGAACCTCCTATAAGGGAGGGAGGTATTTGTTTTTTTTTAAAGTATATTCCGGGTTCCCCTTCATTATGTATTTTTTTGGGAGATCTTCTACCATAGTTGCTGAGACTAACCTGACCATGTGGTTTAGAAGCTTTTAGAGCTTTTTGAAATTTGTGGGAGGAATTTTGAGATATTTAGCAGTGCAAGCTGGAAATGCTTGAGATTGTTGTAAGTGGAGCTTAATGGGTGATTCTGGTGGGAGCTCAGAAGACCAATATGCCCACAAGGCTGTGTACAGCAATGACAGGACTCAAGAGGTTTCAGAGGAGAAGGAAGACTCTATTGAAAACTGGACTAGAGGCCATTCATGGTATGTTCTAAGAAACTGTCTGAATTTTGCCTGTGTCCTGAGACTTTCTGTGATGCTGATTTTAAAACTAAGAGACCTCTTAATCTGGTGGAAGAAACTTCCAAGCAGCATAGTATTCTGACAGTGGTATGGATATTGCTGATGACTTTTAGCTAAGTTTATACTGATATTCAGGACCAGAAAGCAGAGCAGAAAGATTTGAAAAACTGGGACTTGAAAGATTAGAGTAAAACTGAGGCTAAGGAGATTGCAGTTGTTAAAGACATTACCAACACTAAAGAAATTCTAAAGACTGCCCAAAAGCAAAAAAAAGGAGGCTGGAGGGCATCTCAGGAATTGGCAAGACCACATCCATCTTGGGCTCAAGGGAGTGAAAATTCCTTTGAAAAGAGACCAGTGAAGCATCTTTCTTGCACAAGGTGGCTTAGGAAGTTTATTCAATGCGTTCAGCCAGCCAAGCACTCAAGGGGCTTCTGTAGCCGGGGTCTCAGGAGCCTGGCTAACTGCTTGAGATGGTGGCAGACCTTGGCAGCAAACATATGGTACTGGTTCTGCAGGATTGCGGGATGCTGTAGTAAGGGCGTCACGCAGGCTTCCACCAGATTTCAAATGAAGGACAGAGAGGCCAGCATGTAGCCTGAGATAGTCCGTTGTTAGTCTCCATGCTCCAGAGGCCTTTTTTGATGAGTCAAACTGGGCTTTTAGATTGTGGTAGTGATGTGGGGTTTTTGAGATGAGGCTGGATTCTCTGCTCCCACTAGCAAATGGAGTCTGGGCTGACGACAGATTCCAGCAGCCAAAATAGCCCACTTCTAGTGTTTGCAGCCATTCTCAGCTGAAACTGGGAATTTGGGCTGGCTGCAGGTGTCTGCAGCCGAAATAGTGTTAGCAGCTCCCCAGCTAAAAGCTGGGTGTTGCAGTTCTTGGTATGGTGGAAATTCACCCCGGGAATTCGACACCAATCTTCTGGGTTCTTGTCTCATGAATTTGAAGAATAAAATCCATGGACAACCATGGAAGGAGGAGTAAAAGAAGTAGGATTTATTTAGGAAGAAGAGCAGAGACTCCTCAAGGTGGAGGGGCACCTGGAAGCAGGACACTACTTAAAGGAGGTTAGGCCAGGGGTTATATAGATTGGGGTATGAGCATAATTAACATTCATGCAAAGCAGGCTTTGAGAAATGCATCTACATCATTGATTGAAATCTATGCAAAGCAGGTAGCAATTCTTTCCAAGTTCCCATCTGTGTCCACCCCCATTTCTTAGTTTTCCTGCCTTAAGGACAAAGGAGTTGCTCCCACAGGTAAGCCTCATAGTCATTTGCATATGAAGCCCCCCCCCCCAGTATGCTCTGTCAATCACTCTCTACCAGCTGGCTCTTAGGTGGGGCCCTTTGTCCTGTCCTGACTACCTAACCATTTTACTATCTCTCCTAAAACTGTCTCAGTAGTAATGTTGTTATCTGTAGCAAGTCCTAGATTAACAACTATGTTCATTTTTTTTTTTTTATTTGATATTCAGTGCTGCTGTTGCTGAGTAACCTATTGGGGCCTAGGTAGTTTTGGTGACAGGCAGGAGTGATTGCCACTGTTATGTCTCATATTCTTTCTTTCTTTTTTTTTTTTTCTTTTTTTCTGGTACCGGGGATTGAACCCAGGGATGCTTAACCACTGAGTCATATCCCCAATCCCCATTTTTATTAAGAGACAGAGAGAGAAGGAATGAATTTTATTTATTTTTTCATCTTGCCTTTGTTTCTCTGACACTTAGTTGTATATGTGGTGCTGGGTTTGAACTCGGGTCCTCCCACATGCCAGACAAGTGTTCTACTGCTGAGCCATTGCTCCAGCCCCTCTCCATCACTTTTTCTTTTATTAGTGCATTATAGTTGTACATAATGATGGGATTTGTTGTCACATATTCAAAGATGCACACAATACAGCAATATAATTTGGTCTTTATCCATCCCCTGAACCCCTCTACTTCCCTCCTCCCATCCCTGTCCCCCAATCCCTTGCCTCTCTTCTGGGTCCTATATTTTTCCTAAAATACCCAAATATAGTGACATAATTCTTATGCCTATGAAGAATATATATATATATATATATATATATATATATATATATATATATTATATAGAACATTTATATATTATATATGACTATAGTATATACAGTGACATACTTATAAATGTTTGGAATGTACCTTGCTTTATCTCAATTCCAACATTTCCCTTTCTCCTCTCTTTCTATCATCCCTTGTTATTCTTCGATATATTTGACAATAGGATTAAGCATTTACTTTTTTGTACAGGTATGCGGTATAGCTTGTTCAAATATCTTATGCACTATCTAGCAACTGTATCTCATAATATTAACATATTTCAATTTTGTTCTATGGTTCTAATCTATGAGTTTTATCTACCTTTTCCCCAAGCCTGAGTTTAGCTCCAGCCTCCACAAATGAGGGAAAACATTTGGCCCTTGACTCTCCGGGTTTGGCTGACTTCACTCAGCATGACTTTTTCCATTGCCATCCCTTTTTATTTTTTGTTTTGAGGCAGGGTCTCACTAAATTGCTTAGGGCCTTGCTAAATTGCTGAGGCTGGCTCTGAACTAATGATCCTTCTGCCTCAGCCTCCTGAGCCACTAGGATTACATGAGAGCTCCACTATGCCCAGTTTGGCTCAGATTCTTAGTTGTGAAAGGTTATACGCCCTCAGGAATTGGTGATGTTCTTGGACCACAAGCAGCCAAAATTTCAATGCCTTCAATGTACTAAGCAGTGGACACCATGGTCACCAGCATCTTGAATGGGCCCTTCCGGCAAGCAGATAAGCACCAGGAGTCAAGGCACTTTTCCCCAAACATCCTGACATTGGTTTAATTTTTCTCTTAAGGGATCCTGGAGATATTGTCATGTGGGTTCATTATCCGAAACCCCAGAAAATTCTGAATTTCCCTCTTTTGTCTTGACAAGAATATAGGGCCATTGACCTCTGCTGGGGACCAGAGACCTTGGTTCTGTTTTTAGCTGTGCATTCAACCCAAGACATTTTGATCTACAATGTCCTCTTATAAAACAAACCAGGCTGAATCAGACTTCCCTGGCCTTTGTCCACATCTGTCCTTTGATAGTGAATCTCCCTTCCTGTGAAGAGACACATTGCATACATTGGTTCCCTCTCAGATGTCCCATGGTGAGTACCTAATTCCTGAGCCCTGTGTATCCCTTAAGTCTTTGTGAGTTTTCATTTTCATTTGTCTCTTAAGCATTTTAAATTTACTTTGTGAATTTCTTTTTTGACACACTGGTTGTTCAAGAGTATGTGAATTTTTGTAAATTTGTGAATTTTCCAGTTTTCCTCATTATTTATTTCTAACATCCTATTGTGTTCAGAGAAGATACTTTGTATAACATCTACTTTTAAAAATATATCAAGGGAAAAAATATATCAAGGGGCTGTAGCAGTGGCTCAGCAGTTTCAGTGCTTGCCTGGCATGCACAAGTAGGTGGGTTTGAACTCCAGCACCACGTACCCAACAAAGTGTTGGAGCAACAAGGGCCATGTGAAGAACTAGATAAAACTGGCTCTCTCTTTCTCTCTCTCCCTCTCTGTCCCTTTCTCTTAAAAAAAATAAATACACACACACACACACACACACACACACACACACACATATATATATATATAGAGAGAGAGAGAGAGAGAGGGAGACTAAATTTTGTGGCCTAACATATGATCTTACCTGGAGAATGCCCATTGTTCTTGAAAAGAATGTATATTCTGCTTACTTGAATATGTTTTAAAATTTATTTTAAAACTGATGCATAAAACCTAAAAATTGTACATACTAATGGAATATCATGTAATGTTTTGATTCATGTGTACGTTCATTATATAATATTTAAATGAGGTTAAACAATTTCCTCATTTAATATTTCTTTTTCTTTCTCTTTCTTTTTTAGAAAGAGTCAATTTCATTTATTTTGTCATCAGCTTTTTGTTTTTCTGAGACTTAGTTTTGTATGTGGTGCTGGAGTTTGAACCAGGCAAGCACAATAACCACTGAGACACCTCTCCAGACCTCTTAATATTTCTTAATGGTGAAAAATATTAAAATACTAAAATTTTTTAAATGTGCAATGTATTCTATTATTTTTGAGAATTTTCTGTTCGATCTAGTTGGTTTATTGTGCTGTTCAAGTCTTCTATTTCTTTACTTTTTTTCTGTCCACTATTGGAGAGTGGTTTTTGAAGTCTCTAGTTATTACTGTAGATGTATTTATTCATTCAATTCTTTAAAGTATTGATTTATATGTTTTAATTACCCATTATTGAGTGGGTAATTGTTTATAGTAGTTATATCTTTTTACTGTATTGCAACTTTTCTATAATGTTCTATTTTGTTTCTTCTTTGTTTCTGATTTGAAGTCTGTTATTGTCTGATATTGGTATAGTTATCTTTTTTTTTTTTTTTTTTTTTTTTTTTTTTTTTTTTTTTTTTTTTTTTTTTTTTTTTTTTTTTTTTTTTTTTTTTTTTTTTTTTTTTTTTTTTTTTTTTTTTTTTTTTTTTTTTTTTTTTTTTTTGCAGGCGTGGGTACCAGGATGGTTCTAGCTCTGAACTACATACATCCCAGTCCTTTTCATTTTATTTTGAGGCAAGGTCCTGCTAAGTTTCCCAGGTTGTCCTTGAACTTTCTTGTCATCCTCCTGCCTCTGCTTCCCTACTAACTGAGATTAAAGGTGTGCACCACCATGCTTGGCTTATGTGTATCTTTTGATCTAAAGTTAGTCTAGTGGATGTGATATAGTTCTAGCATTTTAAAAATCCACTTTGCCAATCTCTGTCTCTTGATTGGAGAATTCTGTCTACATATTTTTAAAATTAAAAAATTTTGCTTAACATGTATTAATTGTATATGTTAATAGGATTCAGTGTGATATGTGTAGAATTAACTGAGGTGCCCATTAAACAGATGAATGGATAAAGGAAATGTGGTATATATTTAATAGAATAATATTCAGTAATAAGAGTGAAATCTTGTTTTTGCAGCAAAATGGATGAAGCTGGAGGACATCATGCTAAGCGAAATAAGCCAGGCATAGAAAGACAAGTCTCTATCTATATTTAAGGTCATTACTGATAAAGGAGGGACTTCTATCATTTTGCTGTTTGTTTTCTATGCACCTTTGTTCCTCATTTCCTGCATTTCTATCTTCATGTTTAGTGGATTCTTTTTTTAGTAGTGAGATATTTACATTTCCATCTCATTTATCTCTATAATGATTTTATTTATGGTTACCATGGAGATATTTAATATCATAAACATTCTAATTTGAATTTATATTAACTGAATTTTGAGAACACACAAAAATTGCTCCTATACAGATCTGTCCCCACATCTTTCAGTTACATATGTCAAAAAATTATACTTTTATGCATTACATGTCCCAAATAATAAACTAAGATTTATTTTTATGTATTAGTCTCTTAAATCATGTAGTAAAAAACATGAAATTATAAACCAAAGTTAGTGATACTAATTTTCTTTTTTTGTGATGAAAATATTGAAGATTTACTTTCATGGCAAATTTCAAGTATACAGTAGGGTATTATTATTTACATTCACCCTGTTCTTTTTTTTTTTTCCCCACATTTATTAGAAGTATATTGCGATACAGGAT